>JAXGGA010002222.1:0-127864 GCA_038373865.1 Uloborus plumipes | reverse complement strand
GCACACAAACTTGTGCAATCCAATCATTTGCTGCGTTTTCGGACCTGTGGTCTTATCCTCTTTTGATGGGAAGTGGAGTTGTACTATAAGCCAGTGCTCTGCAGTTGGATTTGGGATGTTTTTTCGCTTTAGACGAGATTTTTTCTTGGTGTTTTTAAAGTTTCTAAGTTTATCGTCTGAAAGGATTGAAAAACAATCAAAATGAAATAAAGACTTTTGTTTTACGCGTTAAATCTTTCGCATCTTATACTATTTTTCTTCAAGAAAATGGTTATCTCGAAGTTGTTCTTTTACAGTCCTTTCAACAATAGGGAAATAATGCAAAGGAAAGAGTTATTTTTTTTCCTCTAACAAATATAAATTAATCGTTAACTTATCTTGATTGATACAGTTGAACTTCACTACTATGACGAATTACATTACCGAACCCCGCCCTGTGGTTTGTAGTGTATTGTAGTTTGGATACAATTTGTTTCGTTTACGGTATTCAATCATTTATTAAATCACTTACGTATTCATTTTTCGTTATAGTCCAGGCTAGAAGGCCATATACCTAAAATTTTTACATATATGACATTTTTTGGTGGTTTCTATATGAATTTGACCTGCTGATTCCGAATCCGTTGAGTGCCAGACGCTAAACCTTGAGCATTTTTGTCAAAATGGCGAAATCCAATATGGCTGCTGTAAAAGGTACGAAGCAAATTAATGGAATCGTGCGTGCAATGAAACATTTATACACTTAAAAATGATTCTACTCTTTAGTCAAAATATAATTCTATTGAAAATTAATATTTATGAAAAGTATACGAATAAAAAAAAATATCAAAATGGTAAAATTCAAGATGTCAGCCTAAAAAGTTGTAAGGTTCGATTTTCAGGTATAAATCATTTTTTAAACTGTAATTTACATGAAAATAGAATGTATTAACAAAGATAAATGTTTAAAATGCTATGCAGGGAGCATAAAAATGTGATTTAGCCTAAAAATAACACTGAAAAAATATTTAGAAACATTCCAAACTTAAGTTTCGGGATTTTGCCGGCTTAAACCAATTTCCTGCAAGAAACAAGTGTCTTTTGCGAAAAAGTTTCCCATATTGATACAAGTTGCATGAATACGAACTTCTCACTGGTGTGAAACGTATTTTTAGCTACCAGTCGGAAGGTATATCCAACGTGTTTATTTAGTGTTTCGCCTTCAGTTGGATTATGGATTGTTCAGATTGACTTCACCCAAGTAAGGGTATGTGCAATCTCTCGATTTTGTAGTTTTGGATGAATTGCAAAACAAATAAGCGGCTTAGCTATTTGCTTGCAATTTTTGCCTTAGCACTGGCCATATTTGTCAAACTGCTCCAGGAGCTTTCCTCGTAAGTTAGAAAGGTCCTGAACTGTTACCATCAACCTATCTAAGAGTTTTTGGGAAGTTTCCAATCTCTTGCCGTAAATTAACTTACTTTAATTTGGAAAGTTTCTAAATTCTTTCGGAATACTACTGACTTTAGCTAAGTAGTGAGTCATAATCACATCAGCTTCTTCATGAGAAACATAAGCTTATTGAATTCCAATACCAATCTAATCAGAAAAGAATCAGTACCAGTAATTATTACACATTGACCTGGGGATCGAATATAGTAGACTCACAACAAACTTAATTACTTGCGTCTTATTTGGTACTACTTTCAGTACGATGTCTCTTTTAGAGAGTGGTGATTTGTCATTAAGTTGAAAAACACAATAGATATTTTTCTCTTATGTGGCTCGACGTTGTGACGTAGTACTAAGTTTATCGTATCTCTCAAACAGATTGTGTACCGCTAGAATGATTTGTATCTCGTGCTTAATAAGGTTTTCTACACCATCAATACAATTACTCAAGCAGCTGGCTTTGCGGGAAAAGGTACTGCCCACGATGTTGCACATTCACCAAGAATGATAATTTCTAGACAACTCTTACCGCCGACCCTGAAAACTGCCTTTAGTTTTGACTGTAGTACAGATTTATTAGGACCTCTCATATTTCCCTCATTATCAAATAAAGCAGTAGGAACAGGAGCCAGTTCATGACTAAATAATTTCTGCAAGGAAGCTTTCCCTTGATGACTTCATTAAACCACATACCATTCTTGTGTCTGGTGTATGATTTGAATTACAGATTTTAGTCTTCTTTGGGGTGAACGTAACCATTGTTTTAACCTTCTTAATGTTTAGTGGCATCTTTGAGGCCACGTTTTGTCATATGCATGCCATTGTGTCTTGCAAATTTTTCCCGAGTCCTCTGCATTTAAAGTTCTATCAGTACTTTAAGCATAAGTCTATATCACATGAAGAAAGGAAAAAAAAAACTAAACACATTTTTGTAGAGATGGTAGGTATAGTGATTTGTACAGTCATTTGAAGTAGTAAAATAAAAAAGGGCGTTCTGTTAAAATAAAGCATCAAAATAGAAAACTTTGCAAATGTTTTAGTTAAGTAGTAACAATTTTTTGTTCTGCTGTCTCACAGGCATTTTTAAAAGTCTCAAGACTTTTTTCACCTTTTTAGTTTAGTAACAATGTTTTGTTCGGTTGATTCGCAGACGCTTCTAAAGTTATCACAAAACATCTATCGAATATATCTCATTAGCCCTAAGCATTTTTTCGCTTTTTCATTGGGATTTTTTTTTTTGTAGTGCTGTTTCTCATACAATTCTATTACTATTGGAAAATATGTTTTTATTTGTCTGGTATGTTTTAAGCCAATTTCTCTCTTCACAGTTTCACAGTAAAAACAAGGCGAAACACTCCTGGAAAATAATGGGCAGTTAAAGGCTTAACTTCTGCCAGTAACATACCTGGAAGAAATCAGGAAAGTTTCCTGATGAAGGTCAGAAACCTTGCTAAAGAATTTATAACGCTTCCAAACAAAAGTCAGTCACTTTACGGCAATAAATCGGAAACTTGCGAAAAACTCTTAGATAGGTTGATAGTAGCAGTTCGTCACCTTTCTGGCTTACCAGGAAAGCTTACCAGGGCTTACCAGGCTTCTGGCTTACCAGGCTCTTGAAGCAGTTTAACAAATATGGCTACTGCTAAGGCAGAAATGTCAAGCAAATAGCTGAGCAGCTAATTTGTTTGCAATTCATCCAAAACTACAATATCGAGAGATTGCACATACACTTACTTGGGTGAAGTCAATCTGGACAATCCATTATCGAGCTGAAGGCGAAACACTAAACAAACACGTTGGATATACCTTCCAACTGGTAGCTAAAAATACGTTTCACACCAGTGAGAAGTGCGCATTCATGCAACTTGTATCAATGTAGGAAACTTTTTCGCAAAAGAAACTTGTTTCTTGCAGGAAAATGGTTTGAGGCGGCAAAATCCCGAAACTTAAGTTTGGAATGTTTCTAAATAATTTTTCAGTGTTATTTTTAGGCTAAATCACATTTTTTATGCTCCCTGCATAGCATTTTAAACATATATCTTTGTTAAAACATTCTATTTTCATGTAAATTACGGTTTAAAAAATGATTTATACCTGAAAATCGAACCATATAACTTTTTAGGCTCACATCTTGAATTTTACCATTTTGATAATTTTTTTATTCGTATACTTTTCATAAATATTAATTTTCAATAGAATTATATCTTTACTAAAGAGTACAATAATTTTTAAGTGTATAAAATGTTTCATTGCACGCACGATTCCATTAATTTGCTTCGTACCTTTTACAGCAGCCATATTGGATTTCGCCATTTTGACAAAAATGCTCAAGGTTTAGCGTCTGGCACTCAACGGATTCGGAATCAGCAAGTCAAATTCATATAGAAACCACCAAAAAATGTCATATATGTAAAAATTTTAGGTTTGATGACATTTCAATGGACACTAGCCTGGACTATTATTACATGTAAATTCTTTTATTTAATAATCTACTTATTTCATTATGCACTTATTTTCTTTATTATTCATTATTTCGATCCCTAATGTATTTGTTTTTATACATTAATTTACTGTTTTTTTATTTCGTTTAATATATAATTATCTATTTATTCATTCCCTTTTTCCTTTTTTTTTTTTTTGATCATTCACTTAATCAGAAATCTTTTTAATGATCAAATAAAAATATTCCGTGAGATTTTTTTTTTCCTTTTTCCCCGTGAAAAAAAGGGAAGAATTTCCTTTTATTTTTATATACTAATTTATTGACAAAAATAAAAAGTAATGTTTCAATGCAATTTTTATAACGAAATTCAGCGTTTTCTCTTTACCTACTGTACTTTTATAAAACAGATTATCAATCAGTTCATTTTGAAAAAAAAATAAGTTCTGTTAGGCTATTTCACTTTTTCGCACATGCCTATAATATATTTTAACACCGCTGGAAATTAGTCCTTTCTTATTTAAATATTTACTTCATTTTGGTTCTGTACACGATTCTGATATACGTTTTGAAAGTTTACTTTCGCTGCTGATCCAAATTTTATGGTTGCAGATGGAATTAATGCAAGTGTTTTGTTCACCTACTATACACTATTAGTTTTTGATAAGTTACTCTTAAAAGGATGCATTTTCTGAATACGAGTTAAGAATTATGTAGGCGTAAGTACTGGATAGTTTTCTTACTCCGTTATACACAATTTCAGGTTTCTTTTTTGTTTTCTTACCTCAATATTGATACCCCACAATACAGCAATCACCAAAATGCATTTTAAAGAGAACGTTAAGTCAATAAAATGATGCAGTAAGAATTTTTATAAAAGCGTTTTCTGAAGTTAATATTTTCATTTCGCAAACAATTTGTGAAATACATAAGATAATTTTGAAGATGGGTTCTCAACTCCATACTTTGAACTTTCCCATTTGAGCTTTTTCTACTAGAAAATATGCTTTCACAAAATATAGTTTTCACCAAGAACAACTTATCTGTGTCATTTTAAAGATCGTTCAATACTGTACTCAAAATAAATAAGTAAATAAAAAAAACTGAAATATTTTAAATACGAAAAATGTTATACGTTTCTTAGGTACTTTATTAGTGTTGCTGTAATTGTTTATATTGATTTTAAACAATTGAAAAAAATTACGTTTTCGACTTTAAATGTTTTGCTTAGTGAGTACGTTATCCAAAAAAGCTACACACAGCTTGAAACATTATTTATAAAAAAATAAATGACTTTAGTAAACATGCATTCAGAAAAAATATTTTCTTGCAATATAACAAAAAATATTTCGAATCTCCTAGAATTCAGTTTAGTAAATATTAAAGTAACAAGGAAAAAAGATAGAAACAACTGCTTCTGCGGCGTTCGTTGCAATCACAGTCCAAGGAATTGTATGTCTAAGAAATCCGCCCAATAAAATTATTTTTATACCCAATGAAAAATACAATATGGAAAAGCATTTGCTTGAAAGAAAAACATACGGATTTCTACTACTGCAGCAAAATTAGGAAAACACTACATTTTGAACTTTATTTATAGGGAACTGCATGACCGTATCCTTCTTTTCAAAAGCCACGGCAATAGTTTTGTAAAATACGGAAAACTGCATTTTGTAAACAAATTTTTGAAAGTAGTGTTCACTGATACATACTATTTTCATTTTTATTTGAAGAAAAGGGAAGATTATATTCAAACTTATTTTCCTCATTATAGATGACTATTCATTGTATGTTTTTTCCCCGGGAAACAAGCATGTTTTTGAATAGTATTATATGTAAATTAAATTATGAAAAATATAACTTGCAAGCAAAGTGCGCACGCAAGTAAAAACTTAAATAACAATTAGCAGTACAAAAGATTATTTTGCTGCATATTCTGATTGAAATTAGTATGTTGCGGCCATCACGAAACTTTCTTCTGTATGTACTTACGTAAAATCCTTTTTTCTTAAATAGAATGGTAAATTACTAAGTTTTGCTATTTGCAAAAGCAATTGAAGAGCTGAAATATTACTCAAGTAAACATTTTTGGACGTGCCAATTCCCAAACTATCAAAATTTTCCAGAAAAACTGAATCAAACAGCAAAACATGAAGATCATTTTAAAAGCAGCATTCAAATTAATTACAAAACATTAATTTTTTAACAGAGATGGCAATAGATACCAATTATACCGATTTTCCAATCGCTTGCCACCACTTAAATCATGTGAAACGGTTTCTTGATGTAATAATAAATGAGAAACTTAAAATTAAATTTTATTTTCACATTGTGGATTACATTTCGTGTTAACAATGACAAAAATCCCCTCAAAACCCCTCCCTTAGAGCTATTGGTACCAAAATTGAGTCCTTTTGCTAGGTATGTTCACTTTCATTCCAAGTTTCATCTTAAATCGTGGCATTACTTCGTAAAATATAGTCGTAGCAATGAACAAGAAAAATGTTTCGATTGCAACCCAAATTATTTTTAATTGAAATGAAAAAAAAAAAAAAAACTGCTCATTGCTCACTCTCGTCGCTTTATTTCTTTATATGCCCTATATTTTGCATGAGAACTGACCACTTTGCCACAGACATAAGTGGATACAGGCAGACAGACTAACTGCTTCATTAAGAAAATCTTTTGAACAGCCCTTTCTACTAACAAACACTGTTAAATAAAATATAACACCGTTCGCCCGGTAATACTTTTATTCATTAATACCAGTTTCTATACCCACAAATATAAAGCAAAAATTTTTTACGTCACCCCATTGAAAAAACTTGATTCATATCGTAACGTTTTTTACCAGAAGAAACAAAATGTAAATGACACCCCACTGCATTGAAAGGATTTCTTACTATGGTAGCAAGTTTCTACCATACACCCTATTTCTCTAAGCTAGAAAACGTGCAAACAATCCATAACAGGATCTCCTTAGTAAATGTTCATCTCCGTCGCTGACGCAAAATAGATTTTGAAGAAAACTCCTGGGAAATAAAGAATGATTTCTTGAGCCTTAAATTGTAAAATGTTTTCAAACTCTTGAAGTTTCTGACATTAGTTATCTGACACTGCTTTTATAGGTCCATTTTGGCATCTTCAGAATAAGCTTCAGAAATCCATCCTGTTTTAAAATTTTTGAATGAAATGTATTTCTTTCCATTAGGTGATAAGAAACAGCATTAATATATAAGAAATATATTTTAATAGAAATATGGATAAATCTAGATTTAGCTACTGTGGGACATCTCTATGCAAGATTATAAGTGAGAAGTAATTTTTTTTGCACAGTTCTAGTTTAAATGCTTAAGCCGAAACGATATAAGTCAGGTAGTTGTATTCTAAAATGGGTTTGGATTATTATTTCCTTGAATGCATTTCCTTGAAAATGAAGCAGTTAAATAGGAAATGAACAAGTTTCGCCAAGCAAACAACAATTCGAAGAAAGTTCAATCTCACTGTTTTTTAGTAGACTTCAAAAAGGAAGCGGTTATCAGTTCAAAACGTATGTGCGTTGGTTTTTGTTTGTTTGTTAGCTAATAAACTCTGACTGTAAACATATTTAGACTATTCTTTTTTCGGTCCCATATCTTCGTTTATTATAAAAAAAAATATAGGAAAAAAACTCTAAATTATATGGGATGTCCCTAAAACAAGTAAATATAAAACGCGTTGTTAAAGAAAGTGGTTTCCATTACGGAGTAATATTAATAGTAATCACAATGGCAATTTTGAGTGAGACTTTATCTGAAGCAAGCATGAAATTCATTACTATCGTTGCTCTCTGGTATTTTGATCTGCATCTAATACCAATAGGAGATAACGGGCATATCACGAGTTACTTGCATTGCGTTGAAATATAAATTACATGGGAAGCCGTTAATTTTAATTACTTCTGATTAAATTAGCGTACCTAAAAATGCGTGAGGGGAAGATAGATTAGGTCTCAGTGTCAATCGTTTTGAATTTTGGACGAGTTGATAGTTTTTAACCGACTTCAAAAAGGGGGGAGGTTCTCAATTTAAAGCGTATGTTTCTTTTTTTTTTGGCTTGTTCGCACGTAACATCTGATCCACTGAACCGATTTGAACGATTTTTTTAAATCTATAGGAGATGGCGTAACTTAGGTACCATGTGCTCATATGACGATTTGTTCACTAGAAAAAAAGTTATGATCGAAAAACTAAAATTTCATGTTATTTTTATCTTCATGTAATGACGATAACATTGTTTTCAAATATCAAAAACTAAGTAGCTTTCTATGTCCTACTTCTTTCTCCTGAACGCCAATGAACTGAAAGTCGAACCAGGTACCGATAGATTGGTAATTTTTCAGGCTTCGTTAGTTTTAAAATATATAATTATACGATTTTAACTAACGAAGATATCAGTTAATAAGTAGTCAAATTTAAAGCGATTTGTCCTAAATGATAAAATTTGAAATCCATTGTTACAAAACGTGGTTGATATAAAACAGTAATAATAATGATAATGAGAATTTTGAATAATGGCTTAACTGAATCAAACATGAAATTCAACTAAATTGAAACTTTATTCTAAACTTTATTTAAAAGCGTAATTTTTAGTTTTTCGAACTATATTTTGATTATTTAAAGTGTATTTACACTAAAAAGAATAAAAAAATATATTTTTGAAAAAAAAAATAGAACCGACTTTAGTTGGAAATGGGTCTTAAAAGTAAAAAATAATTTTTTTTCTTTAAACACCATCAAAACTACTTTTAAACATAAGTTTTGAAGTCGGCGCAAAAACAATGTATAGAATCATACGCAACTACAATTCACTATAAATATAAATTTTAATGGATCCAGGTTCTTTAAGAGCGTTCGCATACCTTTCATTGATTACCACACATTCGTGTAATGGTACAAATATTCCGCTTTTAATTTTCAATGGTTTCTCTAAAAATTTTTTGGCAAAATATGGTTAAATATCATTTTACTTATCTTTTTTGCGCCGACTTCAAAACTTATGTTTAAAAGTAGTTTCGATGGTGTTTAAAGAAAAAAATTATTTTTTTCCTTTTTAGAGCAATTTCCAACTAAAGTCGGTTCTAATTTTTTCCAAAAATATTTATTCTTTTTTTTTAATTTTTTTATTGTAGAGCATTTACATAAAAAATGAGAAGTTCTGTATGGAAACATCACACTATTTCTGAAGTATATTTGCACTAAAAAGAATGGAAAAAAAATTGCTTACTTCAAAACTTCAGCTGAAAATTTCAATTCAAATTTGTACTGCTCTTTTAAACCAAGAGTTAGATCGAGTAGTAGACAAAAGATGATCATATGGTACAAGGATAACGTTTGTCAGAGAAAGGAGTGTACCCAAGTAGCATCAATAAAAATAAACAACAGAAGCCAACCTACTGAGATGGAGCAAAAAGGAAAAAAAAATCCGCCTACGCACCACAGCTATCTGCCCAAGTGTGGACTTGATACGATTAATAGTTTTCGAGAAACCGACATTCCTTCCCAAGTAGCATGAACTCATCGGATTTTGCTCGGCCGATCATTGAACTGATCCCGTAACGTAAACTGATCCCGTAACGCACGATGACATCGTTCCGATCAGTATCCGAGCACGGTTTTCGATGAGCTACTTTTCATCGGAAAGCGGTATCCTTCCGATCAACTTTCCCGATGAAAATAAGCCGAGCTATATTCCATCGGAAAACGATATCTTTCCGATCAAGTTTCCCGATGAAATTCATCGGCACTGGACTGTTCTGCTAGTAAATTGCTCCAAATCTCATCGTATTTCGAGCAAAACTCATCGGATTTTGCTGCTCGGATTCTGTTTGGCCGATGAGACATATTGGATCATCGGCCGGTGAGAATTTCATCGGGTTTCGATGAATGGCCGATGAGATGATGCTGCTAGGGTATAGCCGATCATTCAGCAATTGATCTGTGAGGTAGCGTACAAGGATATAAAGCTGGGGTGGGAAGTCAAAGACGGCACAATGTCTGCAATAATTCTGAAGAATTACACAGATATCTTAGCTTTGAAGAAGGGATCTTGGCAGGCATTCTGAAAAGTGTACTGTGCCTAATCTACAGATATCTACAAATGAACAATAGCTAAAGCTCATGCAATTGAAGGCTATTTGTCACAAAACTGGACATTTTCACAGAAAAAATCTATGTAATGTTTACACAAAATAACTGCTGTCTGTCCGTGAGAGCCGCGCCTAGCACTGGCAAATCATTCCACTTAAAAAAGGGGTGATGGGTTGTGAGTGGGAACTTTCCGAGTTTTTCAATTTAAAACTTGCATTTGCTATCCTTTTGACATATTCAGCTAAAATATGCATTTGAAATTAATTTTGTTCTACGTTGTTTGATATGGCTCAAAATGCTTTTTATTATTCTTCCCCTTATTGTTATCTTAACTATCACCCCTATTTTGGTAAAATCAGAGAAAACCTGAAGCATGCGTAAAGACGCGGAAGGTTTTATCTAAGAAAGTCAGACAGTAATAAATTGGTCTGTTTTCCCTTTTTAAAAAATATTTTTCTCTGAAACGGCACTCGAAAATGTCAACTTTTGATAGGGGAAGAATACGTTTCATAAAATGTGCTCTGTATCAGGGTTTAATTTCAGCTATTTTGAACACAGCTTATTTTTCTTTGATCCTTTTGAAAATATGTTTTCTACACACAGGGAGCGCCGAGTGTTATTTAATTAACTTACATAAAAAAAAGCTCTGAAAAACAAAATATATTTGTTTACATCATTTTCTGTTATTTACTTCAACTCAAATGCCTTTACGGTCTCCTTGGGAATGGAATCTAAGGGACGAAAACAACCTCAATAGAAGAAGTTATTTCTCCAAGACGACAAAAGTATTGCTACTTGGCAAAGGAAAATATCTGGCACAAAAACAGTTAAGTAAACATTTTGCTCAGGGAAAGAAAAAAATGTTGCTGTTTTTACTTTTATTTAGTCAACACAATTCTAGGGAAATAGAATATTTATCAATCTATGTTACTGCAGTTCAATTTTCTTCACATTTCCATCATCGTTTTCTCTTAGAATGATAAGTATTAAAAAACCTGTCCAAATATTTGCAAAATGTCTAATTAGGATTGTGCACTTTGTCTCAATTTGTGTATTTTTTAATTTTAGGTTATACTTTTTACCGCTTTTTTACTTCCTTTTAAGTAGTACCGGAAGTATTGTGATCGCGAAAAAAAATCACTCAAATTTGAGTCTAAATTTTGATTTTGTTCACCCCCGAATGAATGTACAGTAGTTTTTTTGACCTGTCAGCACGTGCATATGTACCTACCAACATATAAGCAGCCGAAAAATCCTTTACCCCCGAGTTAATTACGACGAGTTTTCTCGTGACGTCTGTATGTATGTGCGGATGTGTGTGCGGATGTATGTGCGTATGTGTGTCGCATAACTCAAAAACTATATGCCGTAGAAGCTTCTAGCTTGGTATGTAAGCTCTGAGGATGGTCTAGTTGTGCACCTCCCCTTGTGGTTGCATTCGAATGTTCCCAAGGGGGTGTTTTACCCCTTTTTTGGGGTAAATCAGTGTTAATTTCAATGCAGACTCAAGTGATATGAATTGGCGCGACCACTTGGCGATATGTCGCCAAGTGTTTGACGCCAACTTGGCGACATATCGCCAAGTTGGCGACAAATTTGGCGACAAAATTATTTTTTGAATTTGGGTTCAACTTGGCGCTATTGGCGATATTTTGCGAAAAATTCACTGAATGATATTAAAATCAGCAATATTTAAAAAATTCACCATTGTAAAACATTTTTTGCATTGTTTCTTGGCAGATTAGGGGAGTAAATATTTGAATTGTTACCTTGCTCACTCCCAGCACTTTTTTTAACACTTAAGGCAACTAATAAGAAATTAGACGTAAAAGGAAGTAGTGTGGGCTCCATACCAGATTTTTCCTTTGTGTATTTGGGAATTTTTCGTAACAAAATTGATGAAATTATATAAATTTGGAACAATGTTGAATGAAAAATAGTTTGGCTCTTCTTATCTTACTGTTTATTTCATTAATTTTTATTATTATTAAAGACTTTTTCTGTACTTGCTTCTGTCATGGTTTTCACGTTTTGCTTCCGGTTGCAGAGTTAAATCCACGCGTGAACTTTAACGCACTTCCGCTTTATAGTGGAGTTGAGTCGAGTACAATCATTAGCAGGACTACGACTGGGAAGCTTCAAATCCGACTGAAATTGTTGGAGATAAACCTTGCAATATTAAAGCAGAAGAAGAAATGAAACGAATGAGATTAGCTAACAATATTAGGCCAGTTCAAAAATTTGCTTAAGTGACTTATTAAAAAAGGCTAATAAGGGCTGTAGAAAATGCATTGGTAGTTCTTCAAATTGAACATTAGGCTTGATGGCGTTTGACTCAAAGTAAGTTGATAACTTAACAAAATTGGAAACGAAATATTCTCATTAATAAAAAATAAAGTGTTAGTGAATAGCATTTTTAACGGCGTTTGTTATTTTCTCGGTGAATTATGCTTAACGGCGTTTGTCTTCACGCAATTCTAAATAAATTTTAAAACGAAAAAACTTTAAAATAAAATATAAAAAAAAACTTTTTAAATTTAAAGACTATTTCTGTCTGCTCATTCGCACTAAAAAGTATGAAATAAACGGTGAAAATGCGCTTTGGGTCCCTGCTTGGCGCATTTTCAAAAAGTCGCCAATTTTTGCGTAATGTCTCTCTGAGCTTTCAATTCGCGAGACAAGGAAAAACGCGCCAATTGGCGACTTTTTGAAAATGCGCCAAACAGGGACCCAAAGCGCATTTTCACCGTTTATTTCATACTTTTTAGTGCGAATGAGCAGACAGAAATAGTCTTTAAATTTAAAAAGTTTTTTTATATTTTATTAAAAAGCTTGATTATCACTTACTGCATCTTAATCAAACAGGTGAAATCGATTAATGCTTAGAAAATTTTACTGACAATTTCATTAAAAAAATTATCTTTTTACATTTTTCTCTTTTATGATATACTAGCCGGACCCGGCTCTACTCGGGTTTCTGCCGGGTAGGATGTTTTAGTGAAACTCATACATAAAATTAAACAGTCAAAATTCGTATTAATTTTTAAGAATTTGAAAATTTAATTTTCCCTTTCAGCCTAACACACATAACAGCACATGGATCCAGGCTGTATTAAACTAAAACCATACAGTTCCCAGGATAGGAAAAAAATAGGCTTTTCTGCCAATATGTTAAAACACAATTGGTGAAAACAGCTTATGTAATTAAGAAATTTTTTTGGCTACAAACACTTTCTATTTTTCGAACTGTTGTCAAAACCAATTCTCTTTTATTTAGCCCAGTTAGCGATAATTGGCATGGATGAATATAAAAATCCTAAGAACGCAATACATTTCATACTTACTCCAGAGAAGCCTTGGTGCAAAATTTTCGTCATGATTACTATTAATATGGTTGTTGCGAGGCAACCAAATTTTGCAACAATGGATTGAAAATTTAATCATTTAAAGGGAAAATGACATGAAATTTACTATTTTCCATAATAACTTTTTAAACTAAGCTTTTTAGAAATCAATTATTGCTTATCCTGCTCCCTGTTACTGTAGCTATCTACGGTGAAAAAATGGTTCAAATCGGCCCAATAGTTTGGAAGATTACCCCGGACATACGTACAAAAAGTAGTCATTTATGTATATAGACTAGCTGATGTGCCCGGCTTCGCACGGGTTTAAATGCAACATGCCAAATCCAAGAAAATAAATATATGACTTTCAAATAAGCCCAGTAGAATCATATTTCTTAAGTCTATTTTTTGTGATCATACGGTAGAACTGGGTGTGAAGAAAAACGTGAGATCCAACTTAAATGCACTATTTATTTTATCCGTGTGATTTTCCAAAAGATCATTTTCTATTTTCTAACTGTTGCCAATATCAATTCTCTTTCTATTTAACCCGGTTTCGATTATTGGCATAGATGAATTTAAAAATCCTAAGAAAGCAATAAATTTCATACTTACTACAGAGAAGTCTTGGTTCAAAATTTTCATCATGATTACTATTAATATTGTTGTTGCGAGGCAACAAATTTTTGCAACAATGTACAGAAAACTTAATTATTTAATGGGGAAACTATATGAAATTTACTGTTTTCCGTAATAACGTTTTAAAACTAAGTTTTTTAGAAATAAATTATAGCTTATCCTGCTCCCTGTTGCTGTAGCTACCTACGGTGAAAAAATGGTTAAAATCGGTTCAGTAGTTTGGAAAATTACCCCGGACATGCATCCATACAAAAGTAGTCATTTATGTATATAGATTTTTGAATTTAAAACAATTTAGTTGTGTTTCTTTTTTTACAATTTTTAAATTGATTTCTGAAAGGTTTTAATATAATTTACCGGAGCTTAATAAAACGGATCAAATCCATTGTTACTTCAAAATTATTGAAAACTTTAGGAAATTCCAACAATTTTTTAAGACAAAAAATTATTTTACAAATTATCTGTTTGCATTTTCTTCTCTAATGATGTTTTTTAATAACAATTTAGAGGAAAAAAACATAATTACTTAATTTAAACACGACAATATGATTTTCGGCAATTCAGGGTGCTAAAAATATTACAAAAAAATGTTGCCTGTGCTGGGATATAAATGCTTATTGTGTTTAAACTTTTCGGAACATACTGCAATTTAGTAACATTTTATAAAGTCTGAGACAATTGTTTTTATTAAGGCTCTTAAACGCGTATTGAATTTAAAATTTTTATTGAACGAATATACATATTACTTATATTTTAAGAACTAATTTCCTTCTCTTTCATTTTGGTTACAATCCTTCGAGAATGTGTACCAATTTATATTAAACGGTAAATTCCTACTTTAGGGTCCGGGTTTGGCGATTTTTTTCAGACCGTCGGCAGAATTAATAAATGGTTGCCAGAAAACCATAAACCTAAATTAGATACCATAAATCTAATGGTTGCCAGATTTAATAATTTATCGCCGGACCTTAAACTAGGATTTATCCATATTAAGCACAAAAGATTCACAGGACATTCAAACTGTTGAAAGTGACGTATTGTGGTAAATTCACTCACTTATCAGATCGAATTAATTTTCTTTTTTAAACTTTAATGAAAACTGCTTTGGAAAATAAAATTGTTTTCTAAAAATCTGATACATCATTTTCTCCCAACATGTCATTTTCTCATAACGTGTGTTGGTATGCTAGTTTTTCGGATGCAAGAGAAGAAAACTTTGGAAAATATCTCGAGGAAGAGCAAATATGTCATCAAATACAGGTCGTTCACTCCCAATGTAGTTTTTAATAGTATGATAAACATGTAGACATTTCTTCATTCTTTTATTATTGTATCCTCTCCTACAAAACTGTAATCGTGCTAGTTCTTAAATAAGTTGAATATCATCCCTCCTCGCAAACGCAAAAAATACACCAGTTGACAGTAGTTTCTTAAATATTTAAAACAAGTAAATTGCATAGTACAAGTCACATTTGAACTTCTTTTGCAAAATCGAGCTATTGTTACCAGGTAGTTTTTTTTACAGCAGATTAACCTCACAGAATGCAATGTTTTATGACTATTTATGGAGGAAATTTAGGAAACCAATCCCAGAAACTGGCCAGAATCTAAGAAATGGAGGCGTAAGACTTAAAAACGAAATTTCTCAGTTATAACTCATACAAACACTCCAGGGTCCTCTGTACCAAGGCTTCACTAGATAGCGTTTTATACAGACTGTATCATTACTCAGAACATCAATGGTAAAGATTTTCCCGCTAGAGAGCGCTGAACAAGGACCACCCAAATGTTTGTTTACATTTATTTGCATATTGTTTCTGCTGTAAAAAGTGATGTTTATCCTATCTTTTAGGGTTAAAAAATATTGATATAGTTAACTGAAGTGGAGTACAGAGTGAATTGATGCCGAAGGCATTATTAGTACTGCTTTTTAGGGAAAATAAATTCCCCTTTCAGGAAAAGTTAGTCACAACTTATGATTCAGTCATACGACATTCATTCATCTGTTTACTTTTTTCGAATTAACAACATATAGCAATGGCGTTCAATTTTGACATGTCTGCCTTAATAAAATATACGCTTAAATTCACCGACGATAAATAAAAAATGTAGCATTGAAATAATATTGTTCTAATTTACTATTTTGTTTCATTATTGTTGCTCACACGATCTTAATTGCTACGCAAAAGTTCAGATGTTCATTTTGATGGCGTTGATACATCAGAGCGATAAATGGCGAATCTATTCGTCGAGACATTTAATTTTTTCATTTTGATGCCCCAGAATGAAATGTACCGTAATGAAGCGATGGTGTACAACGGAAAGACGATTGACAACAAAACATATTAATTTTTTTAGTAACAACGAAATGAGCATATATAATAGCTTGGTACTAAAGAGCAATACAAGTACGAAAAAAATAAACAAAACTACAATATTGCGACGACCAACTATCATGGCGAACTGTGGACTGAATTTTAAGAAGTTCTATCGCAACCCGTTGGTAGTATTGGCTCGCTTAGCGAATAGATTTCGCTATTTATCGCTCTGCGGTGCCAGTGTCGTTTCATAGTTAATTAATAATTAGAATCAATTAAAATGAAAAATAATTCGCTAACTAGTTAAAATAAGCCGTTAAAATGCAGAATAAACCAACAAATAAAACGAGCTATTAAATAACGTTTAAATATACTAAAATAGAATTGAATGCCAAATTGTAAAATTGTCGCCAACAAATTAACTTTTAATTTTGTCTTTTATTATCTGATTTGTATATAATGATGGTTACCATAAAATTCGATAGATGTCGCTGGACAAAGACCACCGTTTTTATCCCAAGGATTTTGATCAAATGAAACAGCCTGTATAAAACGCTATCTAGTGAAGCCTTGTCTGTACCTTTCACTAGATGTGATTTAACTTGTTGGAAGGGCCCATCAAGTGCAACTCTGTTTTTTTGAACAGACCAGTAGCCGTACAAACCCTGATCTGGCCCACTCATAGGTATTGATTTGTAATTTCAACTTGGAGGCCTTTGTGACCACGATGGTATTTAACATGCCCCAGTCACGATTAGGGAACTCTGTGAATCTGCGGCCAGCAGGGATCTAACCCGGGACCCTCCAGTTACGAGTCCGATGCCTTACCGATCAGGTCACCAGTGCCTCATTGTGAGCACAGCCCCAGATACCACTTTTTTGTTTGTATAGCAAGACAGTATTCTGAAGTAAAAAAATCTTTTTGAAGGGAAAAAATACGTTAAGGAAAATGAGTAACTCACCTTTATTATCAATTGCTGGACTTAGATGAAATGATCCTAAGGTGACGACAAGTGTGTAAAATATCTGGAAAATACAAAACGTGAGTAAATAAATTTGAAACTGATTTTGTTTTTCAGCAAACGAAAATATCTATTTTAAAAGTTTCAATTTTCCAACGATTTCATTAAACGATAAATTGAACGAACATTTTTCACTCTTATTATCTGCTTGTTAAAGGATTTCTGTCTGCTTGAACATTTATTACCTTGCTTTTATAAAAATGTCCGGGAATTTTCAGCTCCATTTTCGAGCTAAACTTCTGGAAAAATATTTTTAAATTGATGGTATTTTGTTTCTCAAGAGAGGACTATGAGAAGTATTTTTGCTTCTTTCTCTGTACTTGTTGCCGAAAAATAGTTTCAATTTGCCAGTGCCTCAGATATTATTTCAATCTATTTCATGTAAACATTTCAATTTTACAGGCAGCTGGGTGACTCAAAATTCTCTAAAAACGTAATAACTTCTGATTATTAATCGATATTTAATGAGCTTTTGCAGCACAGCACTCAATGTTATTGAGCCGTTGTCAAAAGCTTAGTTTATATATTATTGGACCAACAGCAAATTTTACTTATTTCACCACAAATGGCTGTTTCAAGTCGCAAAACATTATTCTAACAAACAAATACTTAATACAGGGTTAGTACAAATAATTCATTCGTTTTTTAAACGTTATACGGGATATTTTAAGACACTTTAGTTCTTAAAGCAGTGAGTAACCGGCCCCAAGCAAGGGCTAAGGCAGAAACATGCAATACACCGCCAACTCGGCTATTTCAAACCATGGACAGCTGTTTCGAGCTTAGTATGCTCTCATCAGCATGGAATACGAAAGTAGTCGAGCTGGAGGCAAAAGAGAGCTAAAAAAAACTGGAGCTAATGTGAAATTAGGATACCAGCGAGCGACCGCATATGGTACGGTACAACTCGTAAATTTTTTTAGGCAGAGCTCAAGGTATAAAGCAGTGAGTAACCACCCCTCAGAAAGGGTAAGGCAGAAACGTGTAATACACCGCCAACTCGGCTAATAAATAGCCTTAGCCCTTGCTGAGGGGCGATTACTCACTGCTTTATACCTTGAGCTCTGCCTAAAAAAACGAGTTGTACCGTACCATGTGCGGTCGCTCGCTGGTATTCTAATTTCACATTAACTACCAGTTTTTTTAGCTCTCTTTGCTTTATAAGAGGATTTTTGTCTCCAACTCGACTACTTTCGTATTCCACGCTGATGAGAGCATAATAAGCTCAAAACAGCTTTCAATGGATAGAAATAGCCGAGTTGGCGGTGTATTGCATGTTTCTACTTTAGTTCTTGTCTTAATTAATCTACAAATTTCAAATTAAATAACACAAGAACCGTTGTAAATAGCACAGCAAAAAAAAAAAAAAAAATCTTGAAAGAACATCGAAAAGGTAGCCAATCCACAATGTATTTTGAGCCGATGTTATTGCTTATCAATAGCCGATCAACCATCCTGGTGCACACCTTATTCACCGGATATGAATCCGTCCGAAATCTATATTTCTTGTCACACGAGAAACTTGGTGTACGTGAGCTGAAAAACCCAACTGCCTCAAGAAATTCAATATTGTCTCAGGTTCAAGCATTAAAAGCGAAACACTTAAGTTAGCAAGTAACTGACTTTCTTTTAATTTTTTTCAATAAAAATTAATTTTTTAAAAAGTACTTTAAAATGTGCTACTAATAGCACATTTTTTACCCGACTTCGAAAAAGGAGGAGGTTCTCAATTCAAAGCGTACACTTTTTTTTTTTTGTTTGTTCGCACATAACGTCTGATCTACTGAACCGATTTGGACGATTTTTTTTAAATCGATAGGACATGGTGTAACTTAGGTACCATGTACTCGTATGACGATATTTGTTCACTAGAAAAAAAGTTATGATTGAAAAACTAACATTTCATTTCATTTAAAACAATATGTGCTATTGTAAATCCTTACTTCAATGAGCGACCCGATGGTCAAGTGGTTATGCGCGTCAGGTTGAAGTTCCTGATGGAATGAGATCGAGTCCAGGTCTGCAAGGATTTTTTCGAACAACTGCATGATTTTTTTAAAAATGATTTTAATGATTGTGATGTCCTTATACAGGTACATCTCCCCATGGGGATCTACCCCATATTTTTTTATAGTACAAAATGACAGTTTTGGTCGGATCTTTGTTAAAATTGGCAATGGGGTCCTTCGATGATGTATAATTTTCTTATGGACGTTTGCGCCATTTTTGGGGGCTTTGAATCGATTGTGGCAATAAATGGTTTTTGATTTGCGGCACTTATATTATTTTTTCAAAAATTATATACACAATCAATAAAATTATGTTAATTTTTGTACCTTTATAAAATTCTGTATTTTATACCTTACACTTAAGTAAAATTCAAGGTAAAATTAAAAATAAAAATTTCTGAAGATGATAAATGTATGTCAAATATTAAAGTAACTATTTTTTGTGATTTTCATATTGATTGTGACCAAAAAACATCATTACAAACAAATAAAATGTATCAAACACCATGAGTGTTGAGTTATTAGGCAAAATCTGCTGTGTAATGTTTTTTTGTACTGCGAGGGGGGGGGGGGGATATGAATGACCATCAAAGTGACACAAATTTTTGAAAAATAAGATTTTGATTTGTGGTGTTTGAAAAAAGCTAAAGAGTCCACTTTAGTTGAAAATTATTTTCCATGAAATGCAAAACTTGCACCAAATTTCCAAGTCTTACTCTAACCTCTTCCCCCACAATTCAAATTACTTACTTTTACTTTCTACTTTTAACCGACTTTAAAAAAGGAAGATGTTCTCAATTCAAAGCGTGTTTTTTTTTTTTTTTTTCGCACACAACATCTGATCTACTGAACCGATTTGGACGATTTTTTTTTAATCGATAGGAGATGGTTAACTTAGGTACCATGTATTCATATGACGATATTTGTTCACTAGAAAAAAAGTTATGATCGAAAAACTAAAATTTAATGTTATTTAAAACAATATGTGCTATCGTAAATCATTACTTCAATCAGTGACCCGATGGTCAAATGGTTAAACGCGTCGGGTTGAAGTTCCTGATGGAATGAGATCGAGTCCAGGTCTGCAAGTTTTTTGAACAGCTGCATGGTTTTTTAACTATATGTACATTATTTTAAGTGCATTTACACTAAAAAGAATGAAATAAAATATTTTGGAAAAAAAATAGAACCGACTTCAGTTGGAAATTGCTCTAAAAAGTAAAAACAGTATTAAGAATGATAATGAGAGTTTTGAATGAAAGCTTAGCTAAATCCAACACGAAACTCATAAGCGGGCCACTTACGTAGTATTTTTATCGCTAGCTACTTGTAATATTTTGAAACATTCATTTATTGAAAAGCCATCTACTTTCTTAAAAACTGAGTATCTATGTCGGCTTCTTTCCTTTGAGCGAGCTGAACTTACTGAAACTTTCCTCACCATCTTGAAGGTGCGAAGTGCTTGTGCAGCATCTCAATAATTTGAATGATTTTTTGATGCAGGAAAAAAGAAAAGGCGCGAAAGCGCCTGTTAGCGAGCCGCCTTGGCGGGGAGTAGTTTCTTGAAATTTTCCTCACTACTTTCAAGGCACGAAGTGCCCGTGCAACGCCGGGCCACGTGCGTGATATGTCTTGAAAGCTAATGAACATTAAATTACATCAAATAATATAACTTTAGAATGAGGTAAAGGTTAGAGAGGGGGACGTTCTGCATCAACATGCCGCGGGAAGCTAATCTAGCTGCCCTGGCAGCTAGTTATTAGTATAATATCTGTAAAATAAAGAGCTTTGATCGACTCAGAGACGGATAAAATTATTTATTGCTTTACGGACCTATCAAGCATTTGTAAAAATGTACCATTCTAAATGACAAAGTTGTCTGACATCGAACTGTTTTTTTAAAATATTGTTACACCCAGAAGAGCAAAAATTTATCTCAAAAAGTGAAAATTCTCCCCAAACTTTATCGAGGGGAGAAACCCATCTCGGAAGAGTGAAATATCCGAAAACTGCAGAATAAAATACAGTGAACTCTCACTTATACGCCGCCTCATTTATACGCCTTTTTCACTTGTACGACGATTTTCAATGGTCCCAGCACATTCCATAGCATAATAATGATAATATCATTCGTTTATGCGTCGCTCTAAAGATAAATATTTCACTTATGCACCGAATTCCCTCCTCCCCCCCCCCCCCGTGAAATGAAAAAAAAAAATAATTTAATTTCTTTAAAAAATAAGCATTTTTCTTCACTTTCCTCTTTAACCTTTCGCCTTTATTGCTCACGGAATGCCTTTTTTCCGTATGAACTAGAGTTCGGAGAGGGACAATTATCTATTATGGGTCGTTTTAAAGGGAGCAGTTTGTAATTTCGTATGCTACAATTTTTGTTTTCTCTTTATCATTGTAGTTACGTTACAGTAATTGTCGAACCGTAGTAATATGTCTTTTTTTAAAAGAAACATTCTTATTTATGCTCTCGTTAGAACTTATGCTGTGTTTTAGACCTTTAAATAGTCTTGTTTACTTATACGTTTCTCTCACTTATGCGCCTTTTTCTGTTGGTCCCTTAGGCCGGCGCGTAAGTGAGAGATCACTGTAGTGAACAATTACATGCGGCAATAAAATACGAATAATAATAACTAAGAATAAAACAGAAGATGGCAAAAATTTTGATTTTTAATTTCTAGAATATTTGACTTTAAAAATATATTACAAAAAAAAAAAAACTTATTATTTTATAATATGCTTAAAAATTAAACTGCATTTTTTCCAACGGTGCTAATTTTTATGTTTAAAAAAATGTATAGCTTGAAAGTATGCTTGTTTGAATTTCTGAAACGTATGGTAGAAATATAAGCGGAAGGTAATGATGTTTTACTTCAAATGCATGTTTAACAAGGTTATTCTTCTTTGCAAATTTTGGGGGTTAACCTTACACTGCATGATTTTTTGTTTTTTGAATGAAATATACATGATTTTTAGTGTAATACGAAAATATTGGAAAACATTTTTAAAACAATAATGTTGAGAATAGATGGTTATGTTTGCTTTAAAGATACCTAATACTTGCTTTTTATGCTTGAGTTGCCTTATGCATGGTCATAAGGAAAAATAGTCCATGTATCCAATTGGCAACGCTATGCAGTGTAGGGTTAAGGAGGGATTACATCATTACCCAGAATATCTGTACCTCAGAACCAGACTAACGTAAGTCCATTTTCGTCATTTTTCAGTAGAGGGGAAAAACGATGTATTCGACAATCGTTTTTCCCCTCTACCGAAAAATGACGAAAATGGACTTACGTTAGTCTGGTTCTGAGGTACAGATATTATACAGTGAACTCTCACTTATGCGGTGGCCCAAGGGACCGACAGAAAAAGACGCATAAGTGAGAGAGACGTATAAGTGAACAAGCCTATTTAAAGGACTAAAACCCAACATAGGCTCTAATGAGAGCATGAATAAGAATGTTTTTATAGACAAGGGACGTATTACTATGGTTTGGCAATGACTGTAACGTAACTAAAATGATAAAGAGAAAACAAACATTGTAGCGTACCTAATTACAAACTGTTCCCTTTAAAACGATCCATAATAGGTAATTGTCCCTCTCCGAACTCTAGTTCATGCGGAAAAAACGCTTTCCGTGAGCATTAAAGGCGAAAGATTGAAGAGGAAAGTGAAGAAAAATGCTTATTTTTTAAGGATTTTTTTTTTTTTTTTACATTTTACCGAAAATTCGGCACATAAGTGAAATATTTATCTTTAGAGCAACGCATAAACGAATGATACTATCATTATTTTGCTATGGAGTGTGCTGGAACCATTAAAAATCGTGAGTGAAAAAGGCGCATAAATGAGGCGGCGTATAAGTGAGAGTTCACTGTACTTTAAAATGTGAAAATAGCGCAAATTTTCCGTCAAATGGTATCAAACCACCTTTAAAAAAGACAAATTTCAGCATCAAAACTCATTAAGTATTCGAAACTCCGTTTTTAGGCTATACAAGGGTATATGCCCAAAATGTCGCGGCCGAAATGTCGCGGGCCAAAATGTCGCGGCCAAAATGTCGCCCAGCCAAAATGTCGCGGGCTAAAATGTCGCGGGTAAAAATGTCGCCGGTCCAAAATGTCGCGGGCTAAAATGTCGCGGGCCAAAATATCGCCGGTCCAAAATGTCGCCGAGCCAAAATGTCGCGGGCTAAAATGTCGCGGGCAAAAATGTCGCCGGTCCAAAATGTCGCCGAGCCAAAATGTCGCGGGCTAAAATGTCGCGGGCAAAAATGTCGCCGGTCCAAAATGTCGCCGAGCCAAAATGTCGCGGGCTAAAATGTCGCGGGCCAAAATGTCGCCGGTCCAAAATGTCGCCGAGCCAAAATGTCGCGGGCTAAAATGTCGCCGGTCAAAAATGTCGCCGGGCCAAAATGTCGCCGGTCAAAAATGTCGCCGATAAAAAATGTCGCCGGTCTAAAATGTCGCCGGTCCAAAATGTCGCAGGTCAAAAATGTCGCCGGTCCAAAATGTCGCCGGTCAAAAATGTCGCGGGCCAAAATGTCGCCAGTTCAAATGTCGTCAGACAAAAATGTAGAAGGTCCGATATTGATACAGTTAGTATCAAAAATTAAAATATATGAAAAGGCTTTTTTACACCGAATTAGCAAAAAATTGCTAATTGCTGTTGATGAACGTGTGCGTTAACGATAGTATGGACTAAAATTTTTGAAAATACTAAAAAAAATTTACCCTTTCGGCTTGTAACTGTTTCGAGCGCTTTCCAAGAAACAAATAGTTTTCAAACAAGCGTACGTTATTTATTTACAATAGCCTATTTCACCGTAACTCGCTATCTACCAACTTAAAAACGAATAGATTAGCAGCCCACGCCAAGTTTAATTGATATCGAAAGGAAAATTTGTGTGTTAAAAAAGAAGTTGAAGAACAGTGAAATGAATAAGACAGATATACAATGTTTGAAACTTGGTTTCTGTTAAAATTTCTTACATGATCGAAAGCAAGTCTATATTATTTAAATAATAGAGGTCTTTTTATTTTCTTCTTCATAAAATGTGTAAAAGAAAGTATTGGATCAGTGAAAAATTGTCAATTTGGAAGAATTTACACTTTCTGACGTGTGAGGAATTCTATTTTATCGTTTATTTTTTAAGGGAAAATGTGTAAGTGTGTATCTGCGTGACCCATTTTTTGGGGGCGACTCTACCACAAAACTTAGTGCGTGAATTAGGATGAAATTTGGTACATACATGTACCAACCAATATGTGATTCAGTGCTGATTGGTTTTTGCCGCCAGTTCTTCCAAGTTTTTACATGCAAGAATGTAATGGAACGTTTTCAGCATAGCGTGATTAATGTCTGAAGAAGGTTTAGATGAAATAAAATAAAAATTGGCCCATAGGAAGCCTTCAGAAGGTACGCCACATCAGCGAGGAAGCAGAGCAATTGAACTTTTTATTTTTCATTATTTGTGAGTGATGTATATCAAGAAGTAATGCAAGTATTCAGACAAAATTTTGTTTGTAGAATGGTCTTAAAGGGAGAGATGCTTATTCATTTCTGGCGTTAATCAGCTCAGACATGGTTCTGTACCTTCGTTACAATCAGTATTTAAATGTGGAGTTGAATATAATACCATTTTTTCTCTTGACATTTCACCTTCCCTTCCACCACTCAGTTGTTACAAAGAAAGCAGTAATTCCATGAACTAATTTGATTTCAAACGTCCCCAAACAACTCTTAAAGAAAATGTTCTATAAGAAAATTGCCGGCTACGCGGTGATTAAACGGTATTCCGTTTTTGCAAAAAACAATGCCTTTACAGCAAATTTATTTGTTTAATTTCTTTGTGTGAAAAAAAAAGAAATAATCCTAAATATAGTTTAAAAAAACTAAAAAATACGCTTTTAGAGTAAATCAAATTCAAAAGAAGATTTTGAAAACTGTTGAATATCCGCTAAGTTTACATGCACTTATAATATGCATTTTGTGGACGATCGATGCCCAACTCAGAACTAATGTCAAATGCACTTATTATACATCAACATGCAACATAGTTTAGATTTTAGTAATAATAATGGTATTAAACATATTACTTTTATACGTTTGTAAAGAACGTGAATTTTATTTTTGACTTAGAGTTACATACATACAAACGAACAAACAAAAAAACCTACTTGTGAAACTAGTGAAAGCGTATTAAAAAAGGAAGAAATTTAGCGTCCCTGGGCCCTAAGTACAGCCCTGAAAAAACTATGGCATTATTTTGGTACTGAAATAATTTAAGCTTTAGAAGAAATCAATTTAGTTACATTTTTGTTAATAACTTAAGCTAATTTTCTAAGCTGCTACGTTTAAAAAAAGTTACTAAACAGGTGTATTTATCATATCGTGACAAGCTTATTAGTAAAATTGAGCTACATAATTAAGCTGCATTGAATTTGTGAATTACTGGAAACATTCAATCTGTACTATACACTTGCGTCATTTTGGAACGGATATATTTTGGACCGGCGACATTTTTGACCGGTGACATTCTGGACCGGCGACATTTTTGACCGGCGACATTCTGGACCGGCGACATTTTGGACCGGCGACATTTTTGATCGGCGACATTTTGGCCCGGCGACATTTTCGACCGGCGACATTTTGGCCCGGCGACATTTTTGACCGGCGACATTCTGACCCGGCGACATTTTTGACCGGCGACATTTTGACCACACGACATTTTGGTCCGCGACATTTTGGGCAGGCGACATTTTGGACCGGCGACATTTTGGCCCGCGACATTTTGGCTCGGCGACATTTTGGACCGGCGACATTTTGGCCCGCGACATTTTGGCCCGCGACATTTTGGCTCGGCGACATTTTTGCCCGCGACATTTTAGCCCGCGACATTTTGGCTCGGCGTCATTTTGGACCGGCGACATTTTGGCCCGCGACATTTTAGCCCGCGACATTTTGGCTCGGCGACATTTTGGACCGGCGACATTTTTACCCGCGACATTTTAGCCCGCGACATTTTGGCTCGGCGACATTTTGGCCGCGACATTTTGGCCCGCGACATTTCGACCGCGACATTTTGACCCCAAACCCTATACAAGAGCTTTTCAACCATGACAAATGCTCTAGTAAAATAGTATATGCTTTCTTCAATAGTATTAGGGGTTCGGAAAGTAATAATGTACTACTTCAAATGTATTTTTAACTTTTTTTTTTTTTTGTAAATTGGGAAAGGGAGTAGTTGATAACGCCATTACCCGGAAGACTCAGTTTTAAACTAAAAATAATGCAAATTGACTGTCAATTGGTTTCAAACCACCTCTAACAAAGGCAGCATTTTACATCAAAATTTGCCAAATAATCTAACTGCCCATTTTACTCCTTACAAAAACCCATCAACTAGGACATTTACCCTATAAAAAGGTGAGTTCCCTCAAAGTATTTTTTCCAACTGCAACTCTGGCTATGAATGTATACAAAGCGAAAGAGTCATTTATTATCAATTCCCCGCCAAATTTGTTATATTTACTTGACAATGCAAACATCATTCATTGAGTTTGACGTCACTGATTAAATGAGAAAGAAAATGCACCATAACTATATGAAAAGCAAGAAAACGTCGTTTCACAGTCTTTCATAACGATAATAGATTGCCTTCTGCAACATTTGATAAATGTTTTTTGTTACGAGTGCGAACTTTGAAAGTAAACCAATGTTCCGGCAGTTTCTTAAGACCAGACATAAGGTGGCGATATCATTCTATATATCATACTTATGACAAATGAATCACCTCATTCATAGCCTGGACCCATTATCTACGAGGGTTCAACGACATTCATTTCGGCGTGGGCAGTTGGGGAGACAGGGAGATAAAAGCACGTTTCCAGTTAAGTAGACAGGAGGTAGTTTATCATGTTGTGATTTAGGCAAATCAGTGTGAGAGGAGAGCTCTGTGAAATTTGCGTCACTGAAAACTTAAACCGTTTCAAACTTTTTTTTTATGTAAATACAAGAAATGTATCAGTAAGAATTGAACCTTTAGGCTTGAAAAGCAAAAGAAAATAAAAAAAAACTTTAAAAAGTGCAGATTTTGCAAAAAAAAAGAAGTTTGGGAGAAATTCGTGAAATTTGCAAGAAATTTGAGAAATTGTTTTCGAAATTTCTGCTTTCTTACGTTGTTTTATTTCTCTTTATAATATCAGTGCTGTAGTTAAGGGGGGTAATCCCCCACCTCTTGAAATATTTGACTCTTCTTTTGTAAAAAAATGCAAGTATAATGTTAGCTAGTTTCAACCTCCCTTTTATTTTTGCTTCACAATTTTATGTTATATTTTTTTAAAAGAAGAAGAAAACACGCTTCTTTTTTTTACAGGATTATGTTTATAGTTGATAAAAAAAAAACGACTAAATACAAACGTGTAGCATGTTCAACGTTAAAACTATTTTTCTCAAGGCTATACGCCACTATATCTATTTGAGTGATTCAATAACAATGGATAAGTAGGAAGTAAGTTTTATTTAAAATAAAAAATAATTGTTTATAAAAAATCGGGGAAAAAATAAAAGAAGAAAATACTGTGGAATTTACCCAATCAAAATATTAAATCAAGTAATCTCTTATCGAATTTTGTAATTATATTTTTCTTAGGCTTGTTAATGACATAAAAAATGACAGATTTTAATCTGTTAATAATAAAGAAAGAAAGCAGAAAACTAAAATCCTTCTAAATCTTGATTTTTACACAATATATATATATAACTATAAATAATTCTACATTTCTAAGATTCAAAGTTTTTGAGTCACTTATATACTTCAACTAAATTCCTACCAATGACTAGTAAAAATTAAAAATTCGTCTCAGAAAGTTATTTTAGAAACATTTCACGTTTAACTTCTGTCAAGAACTCAGAATTTCAAGGTTTATTACTCTATATTATCAAAAATAAATTATATTTCCATTATATTTGCTTTCTACAGATCAAAACAACGACAGTGAATAAAAACATTTTCCTAAAAAACGAAGAAAAAATTTTCACAAACAAACAAACTGCGAGAAAGAAAGTGAAAATGCAATTTGTATAATATTAAATAAACAAACATGTTTCTTTTGTTGTCGCTTTTTGAAAAAAAATAAGAATTCTATGGAGGAGAAAAATATGTTTTGCTTTTCCATTTGGATGACTGACAGTCCTTTGGACTATGTTTACATTTGTATTTTAAGATCATTTTTTCACACTTTTTAGGATTTTTTTAAGTGCTTTTTTAAAGGCAGTAAAAAATAGCGTTGAAAACGTCCCAGTTCTTTTCTAGATTTTTTAGAAAATGAGAATTACAGCTAAATAAATATACCAATGACATCTCACTAAAAAGTTTTATTTTTAATGTGAAAGTATCTCTTTTTTTTTTTTTTTTTTTTTTTTTTTTTTTTTTTTTGCGAAGTTAAATGTAATAAATACAAAACTGAAACGCATAAAAGCATCCAAAGGAAGGTTTTTTTTAGAGAAATTAAACACAGTCAAAATCCCATCGTCGCAAAAAAAAACTTTCCCAATTTTGTAGAATGAACCAGTTATCGAAAAGTATTAATCGCTTTGAGAAGCAAATGCCCATGAAATGAACCTTTTTGTTTGTATATAGAATGAATCCTTGTCTCTGAAACGCAATTCCCTCCACTTCCTCCAGAATGTTTTGCTTTAAAAACTGGAGCTGTGAATGATGAACACGTGGAAAGGTTTTCCGATTATATCTCTGCAATGAAAAGCAGGTGTAAAGGTCACTGGGCTGATTTAATGCTCACCAAATACTTCTGGACTATTATAAGAGATGTTTTTTTTTGTTTTTTTTTTTTTTTTTGACGCACAAGATGCACTCAAAAATGAAGCTTTTGCAATAGGATAAAAAACAGTAGGTTTCTGAAAAATAAAATTGTTTAATAAAAAATGACCTGCATTAGAACATTTGTTGCCCATGATTTTTTTTTCTTTTTTCTCGAAGCAAAAATAGTAAGAATTGACTATTTAAAACCAAAACGCAAGCAAAGTTTGTTTTTTGTCACCTAAAGTTATCAATTTGCAAATGGCAGCCATGTTTGTAATCAGCTTTCAGTAAATTGCTTTTCAATACCCCACCGTATGAAATAAAACAGATTTTTCATTATAAACTTTGCTTCTTATACAACACAAAAAAGAAAGAAAGAACGAGAGAGAGAGAAAAGGCGAAATAAAAAGAATAATAATAGTAAAAATAAAATCAAAAACGGTATGAAATACATAGTTTTAATTTTTAGACGTTATGTTTCAGTTAGTGCCTGCGAGAGCAAAAATATATTTTGGGTTACGTAGTTTTTTTTTTTTTAATATTATTTTTAAGCTATTTTTTCATATGATTAAAAAACATCCATAAATTATACGCGTCCTTGGTTCGCTATAAACTTTGACGTCGCCATGTGTGTAATAGCCTCAAACAAGAGGTTTCTCAAAATCGTATGGTTTCAAGTTATTAAGAAATAAATATAACGTCGAAAAATAATTAAGTCAGCCTTAATCGCTTTAAAGCAAAGAAATAAATAAACTCGTTAGAAAAACTACATGTGCAACTATAAAACCTTAAAAGCATACTTAAAACTAGTAATTCCCTTTTTACATAAAAAAAAAATATTAATGAAGCAATTTAAGAGGGATAAAAATTCTATGTCGATATTTTTTAAAGTCGCCCATATGATCAACTTTAATTGATTGTAAGAAGGATTAAAATTATTTAAACTGATAAAGTAAAGTTTCTACTTTCATAATTTAGGGAAAAAAATACTTGCCTAAATTTTACTTTTTACTTAGATATGTATTTTTAAAATGACAACGGAAAACTTGTAAGTTTCTCTTCATTTTTTGATGAATAAAAACAAAACTCAGCCATAATAGTTTACACTAGTAGCTATAAGCATTTTTTTTTGTCATCTTTATAAAATTAGACTTTTGAATGGTCAACCTACCAGGAAAGCAAACCATGGTGCAATAATAAAAAAAATCCAAACAAGTGGCATTTGAGAAAGCATAGTCAAGCAAGTTTCTTGAAGGAAAATGTTTTTCTCCACGTATCCGCGTTACTGAAATATCAAGTCGGAAATTATGTCAAAATTTTAAGACAAATCGCCAAATTTAGCAAGTTCCAGTGAGAACTGGTATGTACGGAGTGATTTTTTTGTCCGCATCTGACAAGAAAATTCAGTACCATTTTTGGTCATCTGCAAAGCGCGTGAAAGATGATTTTACAGTAATCATTTACTTGTGTAGACTGAAGGAAAGAACTACTTATTTTCGTCCATAATGGGAAATGTGGAAGTTTTGAAGAGAAAGGACAACTTAAAGCGAGATCAAACTTAACTTTTAGCTTTTTATTTGCTATGAAAGCAAGCTCTTTATTAGATGGTCAGGAGGAGGCATTTGACTCTTCTGGTAATTAAAACAAAGGTAGTTACTTGTGCAATGCTTTAGCATGGCGCGGGAGGGGGGGGGGAGGCGAAAACCCTGACCCGAATGTTATGGTTTTTTATTAAAAAAACAATGTAAGTATAATGCAAATTGGTTTCGAACAATTTTTTCTTTTGGTGGGTCCCCAAAACCTCAAGGTGATTCTCTTTAAACATTTTTTCCTTATGTAACACTGTGTATGTGGGTCTGGTTTTGTTGCTTTTCGATATAATAAGTATTAACCTTTAGGAAGCGAACGGTACACATCTTGTACCATAAGTCTTTTTTCTTTAGAGGACGGGGTTGAAATTTTCACTCGAATCCTTTGGAGCCGGATATTTTTTCAAGGTTTCATACGTCTGGGACGACAGTTTATACCTTCTCTATTCAATGGAAAAGAAATCTGTGGTTCAACTGTCGTACTACCTGGGTCGAAAGAAAAATTTCTATGAGAACAGCACGGACCCAAAAGGTTAAGTATGTACACTTTAACCTCCCCCCCCCCGTAAAAATTTAAAGTAACTAGACCGGATAAAAGTATATTTTAGAGTTTTACATGTCTCTTTTTTCATGTTTCTTATTTTAGTCAATTATTTCATGTAAAAAAAAAAAGGTGTCAGAACCAGAAAATAGCCTTCTTAATTGAATTAACTGCTTAATTGAATCAGCCGCTTTCTTGATTCAGGGCTGAATAGAACAATCGTAATTCATATAAATGACGGCCGCTGTTATGCCAAATCGTCTTTCTTCGTTAAAGTTTTCGATAAACATAATTTGGACTTTACTTCAAGTTATTATATTAACCCCTGACGCAACAAGGAAGGGAGTTATAAGTTTGACGTGTCTGTGTATCTGTCGATCTGTGCATTTGTCTGTGGCACCGTACCGTACAGCCTAAACGGATGTATCGATTCTGAAAAAAAAATCTTGTTCGAAGTGTGAAGTGATCGAAAGTTTTCTTAGCTAGGTCGCATCTTCGGAAGACATTAATTAGCAAAGATATTCTTTAAAAAACTTTAAAATGTTTTTTTTTTTTTTTTTTGAAGTAAAAACATATTGGAAAATTTTATAACAACAGTACAAAAAGAAAGAAAATAAATTTCTGTGTCTGATACGATGTGTTTGGAACGTTTTCTTAGTAGTTTGAATGTAAAATAGAACTCGAATTATAACGTTTTTTTTATATTATATATTTTTTTATTTTATATTATATATATTTTATTGCTTAAATTTACGCGATTGAAAACCGATATGTCATTGTTGGTCGACGAGGAAGTAAAACTCAATGATTTAAGATGTTTATCTGTTGCCAGTTTCTATTTGTTGATAATGAAAACACTTTTAATTGATTTTAGTATAAGAATTTTCAATTTTCACTCTTGATTCTGCTTTTGCTACTAGCAAATTTTGCTATACCAGACAGCAACTTAAGTTGACACTGACGTCACGGCGCGCGGGGCCAATAATTGCTCACAAGCAGTTAGCTATCTCCTATAATTCGCCAAGCAGGCTGTGACGTTTAATCTAGCTAGTTTTTTATTGGCTAACGTCACGCTGACGTCACGACGTTAGTGTCAAGAAACCTTACAGTGTAGTAAGTAGGTATAGTAAGGATTATTTTTCCTTTTCCGTGTTTACCATATGCTCTCGAAAACACTTAAATATGTTAAGATTTAAAATGCTTTTTGACCAGAGAAGTTTGTTTTAATATGAAATCGGCAATCAGGGTCAGAGGTTGTTTAAATTTTAAATTTAATCTTAGTACTAGTTTTCTTTTTCTTTCTTTTTTTTGTGAGTCGGCTGATGAATGCAAAATTGGAAGCGAGGAAAATTATAAATAAGCGAGGTACAGTGGACGCCGGTTATTTAAATCAGTGGTTAATTGAATCTGCTGCTTTAATGAATCAAATCATCAAAAGCAGAACAATGTCTAGCTTTATTGAACTCGCCACTGTACTGAATCAGTCGCTTTAATGGATCAAAATCGTTTGGAACAGCCGTGATTCATATAAGCGGTGGCCATTGTTGTTAGGATATAAACCTTAGAGTGGTTTTACTTTCTGTTCCTTTCTTATAGTGATAGATAGACAGATAGATGCATTATAAGATTATTTTATTTGGTTTGTCCTACACGTCTTTTCTGCATATGAGTATAGTGGAAAATAAGTAACAAATGCGCGAGCGAAGAAAACTCAATTTATTCCTCATTTAAATGATCTGTTGAAAAACTTTCCCGGCTTCGAATGTTTTTTATTTCGTCGCTAATGGCAGTTTTATGACTTCTATTTTTAGAAAACTAAGCATCCATTTTTCATCCCTGATTCTCTTTTCAAGAAAAAAAAAAAAAAAAAAACAGCGTCGTTTTTCTTGCGATAACGCAGCACCCTTTCTAGAAACAATAAGTATAAGTTTCATGGTAAGTTTTTAAACGCCATTAAAAAGGGTTTTACTAATAGCAGAAAATAGGCAATCGAAATTAGAAAATAGCTGAAGTTTATTCTTGTAAAGAGGAGGTTTTGCTTTCTCTGTTGCTAAGTGACAACTGATGAAAGAGGTTTCGCCTACTCTAAACCTGAATATTTTAAAACAAAGAAAGTATGCAATGATTTTTACATGGAAAGTGATAAATGCAATTTTACTATAAAAATATAGTCATAGAGAAAATAAATACGATTTCCTAAAAAAGAGTAAAACGGAAAATGTTTGGTAAACATAATCGAAAAGGTAAAACCGATTGAACTTTGGGATAACTCCATTCAAATAAATTTGCCATTTTTTGCTCAAAACACGCTACAAAGAAGAAAACTAGTTTATTCCCCGGCGTTGCCCGGGTGCTAATTATAGCTCCATTATTAACTTATGGCATGTTAAAATAAAATAGGTGAGTGCTAAATTGATAATTCATTGTTAATCGTAATTTTTGTTGGAAAATACTCATATTTAAAGGTGTTAAATTTTATCAATTTGTATGCTTAAAGGCTGATCTCTATTACTCTATCTTTTCCTAATTGAAAGAAAATAGCTATATCGAGACAAAAATTCGAGTTTTGAGCTTTTTGGATTCTTTTAAAATTTAAAAACCACGCCTATGTGAATTCTAGTGCATCAAGGAACCTCTGTGCCAAGTTTGATTAAAATCCAACGAAAACTTCGGATTTGTATAAGGAACAAACATACAAACAAACATGCATACATCCATCTTTATATATATATATATATATATATAGATATACTCTACTTCTGTAAAACTTAAAGTACAAAAAAATAAAGGAATTTTCTGACTCAGTAACAGACGTTTTAACACGGAGTTTCAGCTCGTTATAGCTGTCTTCTAAAGCCCATGACAGCAACTGTCCTTATCATCCTCGGTAATGGACTTAAATAGCTCAATCATGTTTCGTGTGACTCTCCTCCATTCTAGATAGCATACAATTTTAGCTTATTAAATTTAGGACCAAAATGTATCCCCGAAGTTATTTATCAACCTAATGAAACTGTTCTGAATATGCGTCCTATAAATTCATGCCCTACTTAAGATAGAACTGTTGTTACGCAGTGAGTTACCGCTCTAAAAGCAGAGCTTAAGCTACATGTACCACGTTGTTGTTTAGCGCCATATTGTAAATACTATCTGATTTTGTTAGGTAAAACCTTCCGCGTATTTACGCATGCGTCAGGTCTTCTCTGACCTTACCAAAATAGGGGTCATAGGTAAGATAACAATAAGGGGAAGGATAATAAGAAGCATTTTGAGCCGTATCAAACAGCGCGGAACGATGCTAATTTCAAATACATAGTTGAGTTGAATATGGCAAAAGCATAGCCAATGCAATTTTTAAACTGAAAACTTCGGAAAGTTCCCACCCACAACCTATCACCCCTTTTAAAAGTAAAATGGTTCGAGAGTGATAGGTATGGTTCTCAAGGGCGGACCGTAAGGGTTTCTCTAGCTTTTAGGCTATGCGCCCCTCTCTCCCTGAACACTGATTTAAGGTCATGCCATCCAGAAGAGTCAGAAAATCGAAATTTGAAACACGCTGATGAGAATACCGTAAGCTGTTTACTTAATGAAATCACCGATAAGTTCGTCTCCAAAACTTAAAACAACTTCACATAATTTAACGTTGAAGTCAAACTGAAGTTAATGGCTCATAGTTCTAAATACGAATAATTTTGAACTCATCTAGAATCTATGTAGGATTGGCATGCCATACACTGCAAAAAATAAAACGTTTTTATAGGGGCGATTCTCTGTAAACTGGTAATTGGCTGTCCGAACTGAGTATTCTAAAAATAATAAACTATAATTAAGTAATTATCGCTCTTAATACAAGTAAAGCATTAATACTTTGTGGCCCTTGTATTTGAAGTGATACCAATTTAATTTTTTTTCTAGAAATTATCTAAGCGCCAAAAATACGGTCCCCTGGCTGTCCCAATCCCATAGTCTAACAGTTAAAGATAGTTATTTCAAAAAACCTATTACCCACTACATAAATTTGGCATTTAATATCTAAAATTAAAATGATGAAGCTACATTTTTGTTATGAAATAAGGCATAATTACGTATTTCTAAAACTTAAAATTGTCATGAAAATTCTGTCCGGAGTTTTTTCAAACAGTCCCCTGCAACAAATTCAACGCTGTAATATGAAAAATCTATAATTTTTGCAAATTTTTTTTGGCATGAAGTTTAAAGTACTTAGTGTGAATTTGCCGAAATTTCCGAGAACGGTGTTGAAACGCTACTTTGCTTAGTTTGAGGGCCACATTTGTGATGAAAGTATGCATCAGGATCGTTGCAAAGACAATCCTCTGGGAAGTGATTTTATTAATGTCAATTAATTTAATTATAAAACATATTAGTTATTATGTCAACGATTTATGCCTAAATTTATAGGTAGTCTCGTAAGTAATTATATTCCAATAGTTTTACAGATATTACGCAACAAAGAGCAAAAACACAGTCACCTAGCACAGTCCCCTACCTAGTTATACTAGGCGGGGGACTTACCCCTATCATGATTTATCAGAAAAACACAAACTTCAATTGGCGCTCTTTCAAACCATTAGCAATAGATTAATTTTCTGAGCAATAGTATTATAATTATACGAACATTTCAAAACACCGTGCCCGGACAGATTTCGTGTGAAAAATGACGATTTTACAGAGAATCGTCCATAGTATAATACTGGCAGTCGAGATTTCAATTTAAACTGTACAGTAATAAATTGTAAAAATAGCAATTTTACAGTTTCGTACTGTAAAGTTAAAATTTAGCTGTATTATAAATTAAAAACAATATAGTACCAGTACCGGCAGTAGAGGTTCCAGTTAAAAACTGAAATGCACGGTAATAAACTGTAAAATTTCACAGTTAATTACTGTAAAATTAGCAATTTTTACAGTTTATTATTACAAAATTACCTGTATTACACTGTAAAAAGAACGTTAATTTTTTACAGTGTACCAGTCACTTTCACCACATCAATGGCAGACTAAAAATGAAGTCCTATGAGCATTTAACTTTATTTGTTACTTTCAATGAACTACACATTGACTTGATGATTTTTGATAATTAAAAAAAAAAACCTAGATTCTCAGAACAATGTCGATGAATTCTGAACTAAAATGCTCAAAAGGTAGGCGGTAATATCAAAAAATTAAAATTTAACCCCTAAGTTTAGTTTTACCTTTTTCATTACGTTTTTTAAAGCAATCATGCATCTTTTGAAATTCTTCCTCCCCCCTCTAGACTAGTTGTTTCCAACCTGGGGGTGATCGCCCCCGAAAGGGCGATTTGACTCCTCAATTGGCAGCAAATTCTTAATGGGCGATAAAGGGACGATGGGGATTTAAATGATAAAACAATAGTAATAAAAGAGTAGCGAAAACAGAAATTGTATGCATGTACGAAACCGGTTGTTCAAAGTTTGGATAGTTAATCACAAGTTGAGAAAGAAACAAACTAAATTTCAAGAGCTTTCTCCTTGCCAATCGGATGAACCTTAGAAAGTATTTTGTCCTAAATTGTCAATTTATGAATTTTCAGATTTTCAATTTATTTTCCTTCAATGATTTTAATTCCCCCCAATCCAGTGAAGAAAATGAAATAATTTCTTTAAAAATGTACTTCTGTTTTTTGAAAAGTATGTCGATGATCTTAGTTAAGTGTTGCCCTTCAAATGCCTATCTGTTCACTTTATGAAAGAATAAAAAAATTAAAGGTATTTTATTCATTTATCGATATTGTACTTTAAAGGTGATTGGTTATAATTGCTTTAGTCTGTTCATTTTACTTCAAATTAAAGTTAGGTAGGGGAGAGTGGTAATGAATGGGCCACTTTTTGGTTTTGAATTTTTGTAATTTTTTCTAACACTTTATTTTAACTCTAAATTGGTGTTTGAGTTACTTTACTTATCTGACTATCTAAAAAGGTCATAAAAGTTGGATTAACACCTGTCTATAATGAATTATAGTAGAAAATAAAAATTTTGAAATTTGGCCCATTCAACCCCACGGGGTTGAATGGGCCATCGAAGGTAATGAATGGGCCACTAAATGAATTCAATGAAAACATGTGGATTTAATTTTTTATTTGCTGAATATGACAAAATAAATGTGGCACTTGACATGATGATACAAAATCATACTGATTTAAAAATATATAAACATAAAAACTGATGCAATTAAAATAAAACTGATGCATACCAATTGTAGCAGAAAAATGACTAAATAATGAGATTGTAAGAACTAAATAACATCAAATATATATATAAAAAAAATAACAGATAATACACACTACGATTTAACAAAATTTATATATTTCAAAAATAATATTAAAAATCACTTTCGAAAACTTCATCTTCATTTCCAAACTTGTCAAAATTCAAAAATTTTTTTAAAAAACTTACTAGACATCGGGAATAAAAAATATCTAACTTAAGTTACCAAGAAAGAAAATGAAATTGTACTGTGAGGAATATAAAATAAAGGAGAGAGGGGGGCTTTTTCAAGCCACGCACTGCGAGCAGAGGTCTATTGTACTATAGGAATATAATATAGATCTGCAAATTATATTTAGAAGTTACTACAAACCTATTTTGACGACAGTAATCTTTATCTATGACAGTCAGTTGTGTTTCATATTAAAGCGAAAATCCAAAGAAAAGTAAGAAAAACAATATTTAGGTGGCCCATTCATTACCATGACATAGTGGCCCATTCAGCCCCACCTATACTTTTGGAATACATTTAGGTTTTTTGAGTACATTGAATTTAGATAACATCAAAATACATCTTAAGATTAGTTTACAGATATGGAAAGACTAACTTATACATATGTATGCAGTGAAATACTTGGTACATTTTAGCTAGAAAATGTTTTACTAAAAAGGGAAAAACTTACTTTTCAGTCAGATTCTTGACCATGCCACTCTAGTTTGAAAATGGCTCATCGCAAACGAATGAAAATTGGATGAGTTTAGTAGAACAAAAAGCTACATCTATTGGGGGCATCAAAAAAAATTCATGCAAATACTTTTTCATATTTTGTTAGTGGCCCATTCATCACCATGGCCCATTCATTACCACTCTCCCCTACTTTCACCAACTTATGGTTTTTTGGGAAGCATGGGGGGGGGGGGCGATAGGTGTCAGTCAGCGTCTTGGACGGGGAGATGGGTTCAAAAAGGTTGGGAAACACTGCTTTGGACAAGCATGCCCCTCCCTCCTAGGTTGAGAGCCCCTGTTGTCAATGACGATTGACTATACATTAAGGATTTTAAGTAATTTTAAAATCCGGTAATTGGAAAGTAATAAATAAGATACAGCGGTACCTCAATGAATCAAATTGATAAGAACCGGACCACCTTTGGAAAATCGAAAATTTCGGATAAAGTACTAAAGAAGGATACCACAGAAACTTTAAATCTGGATTTAAGCATGCATATCTACACCATGCAACTAATAAATGTGCTGATTTCAATCATGTTACTATAATTGAATAGACAAGTGGATAAAGGTAATATGTGACAATTTTTGAAATTTCTAGAAAAAGCTTTCAAAAAATATGATGCGTTAATTTTTTAATGGATTTTCCTCAACGGGTGAAACAGGGTCATATTCTTAGTTACCAACCGTTTCTGCGAATAATGGGACATGATACTGATGGATTTATCAACATTCATCCATGGTAAAAAGTAAGTTACAAAAGTTGTCACATGTCACTTTTATCCACTTGCCCCTCCAATTATAAGCAATAAATTTTTTCCCAGAAGTCGCTGCCACATACGCATACTTATGCATGCATACACACATATGTATATACATACACAGACGTACATACTCATACACGATCGAAAGAGTCGGCGTTGGAGTTGAAAGCTCCAACATTTCACATGTTGGAGCAAGATTCGGTCATTTTCACTTCGACTCTGCAGTCTTGGTACAAATAGTTTGCCTCCTACCCGCTTTCTGAGTTCGAAAAGTTCGAAATGACAGGTCTCTGAGATTTTTCTGCATTTTTAAGACCAACACAGTCACTGTTATCAAACTTACCATGACTTAAATTACTCATTTCCCTTGAATTACAATAAGCAATAAAGTTTTATCTTGCTTCGATTTATTAATTTCTATCATTTTATTCCAAGTGCAGGGTTATCCCAAGTTCTGAAAAGATGAAGGACGATTAATAACAATGCGTTGTTTTCTTTGTTAGCGCCCACTCAAAAAAGCAAGATTAATGTATTTCCTACGATTTTCTTCCGAAAAAAACAAAAATGTCGTGAATTACGAAAATAATGACTCCCGAGAGATGTCGCTACGGACAATAAGCCTTTTATACTCTTCCATGGAGACGATTAGTTGTTATTTAATACGTCACGCCTAATACAATAGAGCAGACTTTGGCCCAAATGTGTTTTCGGCTCTCTGGTACATAATACCATGGATTTCGCTTTTTCTACTCCGATGTTTTTGTTTTTGCTTTGATCAGAAGAGATTTTGATGCTTAGGAAGAGAAAATCCTTCTTTACGGAAACTTAACCAAATTTTTTCGTTTTGCTATTGATAAACACTGGATATTTTTTTATATCTAGGAGATTTCGATGATCAAGAAAAGAGAACCGTTCTTCACGGAAAAAACCAAATTCTTCCGTTTAACTATTAATATAAACACCAGATATTTTTTCATATCAAGAACATATTTAGGTGAATTAATGGACACCTATTACATTTCGTACGTTGTGTTCATCACGAAACTATCCCCTTTATATTTCGAATGAATTCTTGGCTCTTACGTATAATCGCTCTAAGTTTTAATCTTTGTCTAAACTGGCATGTTTCTCCTCAAAACGTGACGCATGATTTTTTGGGTACAATAAAAAGAAAGAAAAACTATAATTTGTATTTAATAATACATGAACAAAAGTAAGGAAGTGGAAATGAAGAATTTATGTTGTCCCAGTACCAATTTACTAACATGTATTTAGTATTCATTTCAAACAAAACGGGAATTTCTTAGAAGGATTTCCTGGAATTAGTTTGGTACTGTCAATGCTTTTTTACAGAAACACATATTCATGAGAGAAAAACCCATTCTAGGAGTAAATAAGTGTCGGAAAAATATAAAATGTAGTGAATAATAATGATGATGATTCAAGAAAATTATCGGATTCAAATTAGAGAGAGTGCCAATTATCGAGTCTCTTGAAAAAAAAAATCCTTACTGTAGGTTAATTTTTCCTTTCTGTTATTCTCTTTCAGAGAACGGGACATTTCGGCCTCCCTTAAGCTGTGTTCAGGGACAATGAGATAGACTCTCTAAAAAAGGACTGTCCCGTTGAAAACCGGAGGTACGGTCATCGTATATTCGACACAGCAAAATCAGGAAAGAAAACTAAAAATAGTTTGAAATATCTTGCCTAAGTTATGGGCAATTTATTCTTTAACAAAAAAACGATAAGTACATTAGAAGACATAGATGGGTAATAGGACCCACGTTTCTTTTTTTAATCATACAGTATATCATTGTCATTATTCGATCGCATCATCCGCCAACGACTTAGAGCGTTTTACTAATGCATATACACTGGCGGAAAAAAAAAATCCCAGCACCAAAAAAGACTTGTGTCAGATAAACAAAATTTGGTAGGCGTGTTTATACAACTGAAAGATGACATCGATTGAAATTTCGCGTTCCGCGGCCATAAGTGTGGCGCAGCTGGCGTCACTCAGAACATGCAAGTAAGGCATGTTTTAAAAGCGTGTTGTGAAGCTCGTGTGTATTATTTTTCCGTGAAATTTGGCGAATTGCGTTCATGTTAGCTAGGAATGCTTTTAAGAAGACGAAGAAGCCATTATCAACAGCTCTTCGAGTTTAAACGAGGTCGTACAATTTGGCTACGAGAAGGTGGATTTTCATTTCGTGATATTGCAGAAAGACTTGGGTGGGAATGTTTCCACCACGCATGATTATTGGAAGCCATGGGCAAGGGATGGTACTACCTCAAGAAGATCGAGTTCCGAGCTGCCACGTGGCACGACTGAGAAGGAAGATCACCGAATCTTGCGTACGGCTGTGGCGCATCGTACTGCATCTGCGGCTGACATTCGAGCTGCAGTTGGTACCGTCGTGACCCAAGGAACGGTAAGAAACTGTTTACTTCAAGAACAACTCCAAGCCAGGCAGCCTGCAGCTGGTATTCCATTGACTGCAAACCATTGCCTTTTCCGACGGCAGTGGTGCCACGACAGAGCTCACTGGAGTCCGGAGTGGAGATCTGTTGTAATTTTTGATGAAAACAGATTCTGCCTTAGTGCCAGTGATGGCTGCATATTGATCAGAAGTAGGCCAGGGGACCACCTGCATCCAAGCGGTCTACGGCCTAGACACACGAGACCCACAGCTGGAGTTATGGTCTTTGGAGCAATTTCCTACGACAGCAGGGGCATTCTTGTGGTTATCCAAAACTCACTGACTGAAACTTTGTCGTCAGTCTGATAATTTAACCAGTAGTACAGCCCTTCATGAGTAGCATTCAAGGGGGCGTTTTCTAGCAGGATAACGCTCGCCCTCACATCGCTGCTGTAACGCAATGTACTCTACAGAGTGCTGACATGTTACCATGACGTGAAAAATTACCAGGTATGTCTCCAATTGATAACGTATGGGATATCATGTGACGGCACCTCGAGCATCATCCACAGTCAGCAATGACGGTCCTAGTATTGACACAACAAGTACAACAAGCATGGAACTTCATACCACAAAGTGACATTCGGCACCTGTATGACATAATGCATGCACGCTTGCAGGCTTGCCTTCAAAATTCTGGAGGTTACACCATCCACTAAATTAACATAATTTCACATTTGCACAGCATTTTCTCGAGCTTAAATAAGCCAGTGATCTTGTACATTTAATCAATTAAACATGTTAACTAGACAATTGCATTACCCAAATTTCATTGCTCTACAGAAATTTTTTCTTGGTGTTGGGATTTTTTTTTCCCGCCAGTGTATGTTTTTTTCTTGTCGCATACTAATTAGTGAAAAAGTTATTTTATTCCAAAAAAAAATCTGCAGATTCGACTATTATGTAAAGGATCTAGGCATAATACTATGCGATAGTAAATTTTACACTGCCGTACTAAGGGCAAAAGTGGTATCTGCAGTGGAGCTTAAACTGAGATATAACTCTTTAAAGTTTTGCCCCACCATGCATTTGAATCAGATGAAACTTTTTCAGATTTTTTTTTCTCAATAGTTTCCGTTTTCAAAGGACTGACTATATAATTATGTATTTAGGTGAAATACGTCACCAAGAGTCACCTGGTGGTGATAACTCAATTTTGTTCAAAAGTGCAGATACGACTTTTGTGTTTAGCACGGCAGTAGCAGCTTGTTGAATTAGATAATTTGCATTCCAATCTTACAACTTAAGGGATTCTATGTATCAGCAAAGTGAATCCATAATCTTAAAATACACATTTTGGTAGCGGAGCATAATCAGATTGAAAATTTTAAAAAATGGCGCTGTTACATTTCATGCTTTATTATTTTCTTTATGTGAATCTAATAACCGAAAAATCCGTAGAATTATCTTAGCCAAAATAATTGTTCCTCCGTGTTTTTATTTTTAATTTAATAAGCATAATTTCTCTAAATGCTATTGGCAACAGTTAAAAGTAGTTTACTTTTATTCGTGTTCTAAATCATTGTTGAGAGTTGTGTTTTTCTTCTTTCAACAGTGGTGCGGAAATATTGCTAAACTTTTAGTGTGTGTTCTTTTCAGCTAATTTATGCGGTATTTATGAACTAAAGTTTACTGATAAAACAATATTTCTTGTAACAGTGACTGAAGACTTGTTCTTGTAAAAAAAAATTACTTGTTTAAAAAATTCTCCATTTTATATAAAATAAGAACAAGAAAATGAATAGTATAATATTTAACCCATTAACGGCAACTTTGAAAACATCAGTAAGACATTTATTCAAGTTTTAAGCTTATTATCTCACACGTTTTCGACAAGGGTGCGAAACATATATAGTTTCTTTTCTGTGAGTTTTTACCATGTGAAATGCACAACTGTTGGAGTTATAGAGTCATGAAAGGATAAGTTATATTTCATTTCCGTGTTGGTATATTTTTGCACCAACAGACATTAATGGGTTAATCCAACCACTATTTTTTGTTCCAACATGTTAAATTTTTTAAAGACAAACCTGATTAAATTATTAAGGAGTTTATTTTCTTTTTTTTTTTTTCTTTTTGTTTCAGTTTTGAAAAAAAGGAATCCAGCTGGATTAGCAGAAAATCTTATAGAATAAAAAGGCAGTTTTAAGCTCTTAATTATGTTTAGGATGAAAGTTATTAAATGCGTGTATTTATGCATCTTTTAGTACGTCGAATTTTTATTTTTAAACTAAACCATGCTGAATAAACTCACAAAAGTCCTGAAAATATCATTAAACTTGAAGAAAAATCGAAAAAAATACTGAAGAACATGAAGTAGTGAAAAATAACAGAAACGAAAAAGTGATGAATAAATATTTTATCTCCTCCGGGAAAAGATAAAAATGCAGTTTTATTTGAAAAGCAACCATCGTATTGAACCATTCTCTCATATTTCATCATCTTCATGTCATACTTCATAAAGATTTCATATATTTATCCATATACTGGAAAGATAAATTTTCACAAAAAAGAGAACCCCGTACAACACTCTTTATATTTCAATATATCTTTCCTAAATGGAGCAAAAAAAATCCACTCTTCATTTAACTGTAGTATCCAAAACGTCTAGAAAATCAACCAGGAATTTGACATTTGAAATCCATCCATTTTTCTAAGACAGTATATTTTAAGGTTCGATAACTCTATTTATATTTTATGTGGTCACATAATTGATGGGCTTCGGAGATGAAGGGGTTATGTGACAAAACAGAAATTGCAAGATATTAAGGTTCCAAGTTTTACTGTAGCAGTTGTTGCAGTTTTTTTGTTTTCTGATTTGGTCGTTACAATTTCTAGTTTAGTGAATTTTATTGTTCAGACAGTTAAGTCACGATGACATATGTAATATTCTTTTCATTATTCTTAGTATACTACAGGCATTTTACTCTTCTTTTTTTTTTTAAACTCTTCTTAACGTATGAAATATAAATAAAAACTTTTTTTTTGTTTTTAAAACATGTTATATAATGAAATATACAAATACCGTTGTGCATAAATGTAAAGAATAAATAACACGCTATTGTGCTATTTTAACGTTGTATTTATCCTTTATATATATTATATGATGTTCCTATAAACTCGTTGTTTAGCTTAAATTCCAGTTGCAAAGAAAAATTTGCTGCTCGAAGAGACCTCAAAAACGTATAATAACCTCTTTGAAGTTTAAACCAATTTTGCTTACTTCAAACCTTTGCTTTGAGTACTTATTACATATAGGCTTGAATCATTGTGAAAATTCTAAAACGTAATGGTTTACTCATTTCTTTCTAGTCGAAGATTCAACGTAATCGAATGAAAAAAAAAGAAAAAAAAAAACGAAAAACATGACTTTGAAATTACTAGACTGATAACAATGAAAAGAATTTAACTTGTGTATTTTTGATCAAAGCTTAAGATTTGCTAAACTAGAAAATGCAATTCGAGAATTTATACCATTCCAGAAAAATTTGAAGCATGATCTATTTTTGGAGTAAAAATATATTTGAAGGGGCAAGTGGATAAAGGTGATATGTGACATTTTGGGAAAAACTTACTTTTTACCATGGATAAAGGTAATAAGGTAATTTATTTTTTGAAAATTTTTCTAGAAATTTAAAAAATTGTCACATATAACCTTTTTTCACTTGCCCCTTCAATTGTGTTAGTGAGTTAACATAATTGAACACTCTAATTTGAATTTGTGTAAATCGTCGAAATTCAGATGTCCACATGCCTTTATCCACTTGCCCCTTCATTTGTAAAGAATATGTAAAATAGATATACCCTAATCAAGAGAAAGCATATTAAGCAAAAACAATTGGGTTTAAAAAAAAGTTTAAAAACACTTTGTTAAAGTTCTTTTTTAAAAAATTATGGAATTTTATAAATTTATGAAATAATAATGGTAATAATAATTTGGTTTTGTGAGGTTCAAGAAGCCTCTAATGTAAAATAAATATATCTGCCTTTACATCCATGAGCTCCTCTTTTTTTGTATGAATGAAAAAGTGATTACTTGTAATACCGAAACGCGCATACCATTTTCCCCCAGTTTGAGCATTTAACGCTATGTTATGTACTTTTACTTTTAAGTAAATATGTATTTACTTATTTCTTAAAATACGGTATGTTTTAATATTGTCCCCTACCAGGGGATATCCCTTAAGCCAGGGAGAGATACAACAGGGGGGGGGGGTAAAACAGGGACAGATACACGGTAATGGGTGATGAGGGATATTGGAAGCCTTCGGGGGACTTTTCGCCGATATTTTATCGATATTGAAGTTGTAAAAAATGCTATTTTTTACAAGTCTTAATGAAGTTCAGGGAAGAAGATTTGAGACTCTTCCCCAGAAATATTTTCAAAATTGAAGTTCAAAACCTGTGTGTTCAGATATTTGTCAACCAGTAGGCATAGAAAAAAGTCAGTAAGAAAAGTTTATCACCAATCCCTTGAATATTTCAGGATCCGTCTATAAGGCAAATGCAGTATACCGAAATCACATAATAGGGCTGTGGGTGTAACAAAAGATATGTTCAAATGCTGAAAACTTTATAGCAAAAACCGGAATCATTTATTTAGAGACAGTTTCTATCTAAACCAGAAATAATTTTAAACCACTTTGTAGCATTGCTGAATTTGGGAAAGAATATATTGCCGTTAAAATCAAACCTCTTTCAGAAAGAAATTCTCATTTTCGAGGATTATTCTATGAGATAAAATTCATCATTCGCGACGACTTTTTCCTGGTTGTGTCATAAACATATGTTCGAAGCTTAACAAAACGTTCGTTCATTTGACGAAGGGTTTATTTGTAATATTTTTAACGAAACCATTACCTTAAAGGGGATAAAAATTCCGTAAAATTTTGGCATGCGTTTCGGAGTGTTTGAAAAACATAAGATTCATGCTTAGATTAAACAGGTAAACGATACAAGTGTATTTTATAGTATGTTTGTACTACTAGCATAGTATAAAATACAAATTTTTGGAACAAATAAAATGAGACCGAGAGAAACATGTTTGTTGTGATCTAGAAACAGATCTTCAGAAATATGGAAACGCAATTTATTTCGTACAGCAGGTAGCATCCGAAATTTCTTGATTTAACTTTATTTTCTTTTCAAGATAGGAGCAAACATGTCAAAAATGTCCATACCGTAACAAAAAATGTTTCAAAAACAACGGTGAAAAATACAGAAATACTATATGGCATAAAAATTCATTGGTCTTCAGCCTATTATAGTTTAAAAACGCTAGAAAATAAATATACTTGCTAAGGTTATTTAAAATGATTTAGTAAGGAGATAGTATATTTTTAACGTCAAACGTTTTTTGGTTTATTAATATATTGGTGTACATTTTTGTCCTTCTTGCAAATGAGTTAGAAAGCTTAAATTCATACCACTTATGATGATTAGATTTTACTCGGCAAAAAGTAGAAAATATTTACAAACAAATGGGTAGACTGCTAACGTCCCATTTCTTTCTTGACCACAGCGCTCCATGAAATTACTGAAATTAAACGAATAAGTCACCATTTAAAAAAGTCTCATTCTTCGGCATTCTGTTGACAAAAATTGACAACAGTTTTCAGTACAATTGATTTTGACCCGTCAAGGGTATTTGAGCTCGAACAATACTATTGAATAGAATTGATTGATTGAGGTAAAATTTTTCTTTTTCTCTTTTTCTTTGTTTGTTAATTCCACATAGCTGAAGAGAAATGCAAGTGAAGAGGGCAGAAAAAAAAAAAAGAAAACTTTATGGCGACGGGGGAGAATGGGCAAATGTAGCTACACAAAAATATTCCGTATTATTATAAAATTGATGTCTCCAAAATTTTTCATATTAGCTACAATATTTTCCTTCTTATAACTCAGTAACCGTTTTTTTTTTTTTTTTTTTTGCCATATAATAGAGGGGCTATGGTCGGAAATATAGCCGGAAACTGCATTTTGTGACAAAATCATGAAAGTTGGTATGCACGTAGACAATATATTTATAAACATTTCTAGAAGGGGAGCCAACTCGGAATCCCCACCCAAACCCCTCGGGCGGCCATCTTTGGTCAATAATTCCGAAATTGCTTTTCTTATTTATTTATTTATTTTTTTTTTTTTTTCGAAAAACACCTTTTGTATCATTTTTTAGGAGTTCAATTATGTTAAATAAAGTTTAGAAAGCCTTCAAAATAGCTTAAAAATAATTAATTTTAATATTACTCACGAAAAATTTCTTTTTTTTTTTAACAAAACTCAAATTGGTCAAAATCTAACAAATTTTTTTCAGAGACCGCTTTAGGAGTGTCTAACTATGTATTTGAAAGAACTATATTAAAGAAAAACATTTTAGTTGCATTAAAATCCCAGAAATCTGAACCCCCAACATTTGAAACTTTAGAAAACCGACCATATTTTTTAAAACTTATAAAAATTTATTACAAAACTGAAAATAAAAACAGAAATCAAAAATCATAAATCATAAACAAGGCTAGTACTTTTTCAAAACTTAAAATAAACTTATGAATTGTTACTTAAGAATAACTATGTATCCTTGGTTAATTACAGTAAAACCAGTTTTCTTTATGGAGAAAAAAGTAATTAGAAAAGTTTTTGACAAAAAAAATATGCAATGTTTTGGAAATTTCACTCACATTCAGCAGGATTATAAGTTATGCTTGCAATTATAAAATGGGGAGGGGGGGCATGAGCATCTTTTTCATACAGCTTGCAAAATTCTACATTAAAATCTTTAAAAGACATTTCAAGTTTTTTCTCACTAAACGATTTGAGGAGTTTGTTCTCTAATTCTAAAAAATGTAAGAAGAACAAAATAATTACTGCAGTAAAAAGGTTTAGTGCTATGTTAATAAAGCAAACAATGTCTCCACTGCTTATCAAGTTTTGCTGTTATTGAAAAGTAACCAAAAGAAACAACTAAATTTCAATATAAATCTAAGCACCCGTCCTGAAATGCGAGGGAAAAGTAGTTCTATATTTATCAATTTGTTTAACTGCTGCTTTGCAGAGTCCAGTAAAAATGATTGGAAGGAAGCCTTGGGTAGGAAATGAAAAGTTCCAAAGTATGCATTATGCCAACAAAACTTTCTCTTCTAGTCTGTTCATGTATTTTCATGGATAAATAAACGGATATTGGTTGTTAATTGTCCACTCGGCGTTTGATAGTAGGCTTTTTTTATTTGTTTGAAGTATATGCATATTAAATACTATCAATCGACAAATTATAAGTAATGATTGAGAAGGAAGATCATCAATATTGCAAGTACCATATAACAAGTTTTTTTTTATGAAGGACGGAAGAAGAGGATCAACAGCCTCTTGCAGACATAACTCTTCCAATTAGCCTTCGAAGCTGACTGTTGACTTTAAAAAACGTGTCCTGATGAACCATGGCACTTTCTACAGCATCTTCAAAACTGCTAGTACAGGAGACACATAGTGATTCACTCACTTTTACAAACTAAAACATATTCAAGGCCTGATTTCTCTGCACGCGTATGTTCACGTCCACAGATTGATAATATCTTTTCTCTTAGCCTGGTATTGTAAACATCATTAGCGTATATATTTTTGGTTGATAAATTATGTTGTAACATAATTTTTCTATTCTTTCAGAATAATATCTTAGTAAAACGAACATTCTGAAAACTGGATACTTATCACATTGTTAACTCTAACATGTTACATGTGAGAAATTACTCGATGCAGAGCAATTAATTCAATTAGTGAAGAAATATTTTTCTCAGAACAATCATTTGCTGTCCTGCATTAGTTATAAAGTATTACGAGGCAAGTACGGTGGTACTTGCATTCTTGAGTTATCATGTCAACTTGCGTCAACTCAGCAGTGAGCATACGAGTACTGTCTCCTTTTATCAACACGCAATTTCGTATTTTCTGTCAACTGATTTCGTCAGAACTAGGTGTAACTCCTGTCCATTTTCACCAGGCTTATCACAAAAGAAACACAACTCTGAAAAGAATGAAGTGTATTTCTTTTTCTTCTGCTGAACTGAAGCCTCTTCTTCAAAATGTTCACTTAAGTGGCGCTCTTCAAAAATTTGCCTTTCTTTTTCTTTCTTCAGCTCTTCTGACTTTTGTACTGTTATACCTCAAGCTACAAGATTTATGCCATGTATCCCTCTTTTCAACAAATGTTTCCTTATTTAAATAATTTTTCAAATTTAAATCAACCTACATTTACAAAGTCTTATAATTTGCCTAATTTTTGCCTGCTTTGATAGGTTTTCGGATATTGTTTCATACCCTCGGTACAGGTCTGATTCATTTAAGGTTGCTGCAGGGCACAATAGAGTTTTTGGACTTAAATTCGGACAGAAAATAAATTTTAATCCAGTTAATATCTGTTGTAACAATTTTGGTAAAAACAACATTTCCTGGGGTACTTGCCTTTTAAACTTTCAGATTTTAACACAAATTAAAATAAATGCCTTTAAAACAATGCTTTTGAACGTGTAAAACTACAAGACTATGAGAAACCGTAACTTGTAAAAATATGACCATATTTCCTAATCTCGATCCATATAAATAGCATTTACGGGAACATATGAACAATGACACATGTTACCAATGAAACAGTCACTGGAAAATAGTCGCCATCTAATGAACTACCTTATTTGAAGAAAAAAATCAACAACGACAACAATAATAAAATAAGAGGAAAAATAATTTTAAAACTAAAACTTTAAAATTTCCAAAATTGAAATTTTAAGTTTCATTTTGTTTGAATTATGCTATCTTGACATTAACTTTTCCCTCAAGTTCTTATGCTTCTGTACCCTTGGGGAACATTTTCGATGTGTACTTAGTCAAAAAATTAGAGATATCATGACCGGATAATAGGGACAGTACGGTTAATTATGTTCCGGATAACCAGCACCCTATTTTGTTTTAACACGAATTTAATGCATATTTATATTCTTAAACCATTAATACATTTATTGGGGATGGAATTCCTTTCCACGAATTTATTCTTACAAAATATCGATTTGCAAAAAAAAGCACGTTTTCGGTGGTTATTTTTAAAATTAGTCTTTAAGTGAAGATTTAAATGATGAATTTCCAATAAAGGCCTATGTTGTGACGTAGCCAATGATTTAAGAAGAAAATAATAATAATAATTACAAAAAAACGCCATTTCTAGTTTTGGACCAAAAATGGTCGCTAAGAGGGGTTTGGGGGGGATTTCTGATTGACTCCCCTTCTAAAAATGTTTTTTTATACAATGTTTACAAACTTACCAAGTTTCATGATTTTATCACAAAATGCAGTTTCTTTTCCCGTAGCCCCTGACTAATAATGATATTACAATTAAATGCTGCCTGTAATAATCCGCCATCCTCTACAGTAACTTGATTTGAAGGGAAAATTGATCGCTCTTCCCCTTGGCCCATCAATATTAATCGATGCGCTTATGCATGGTTTGTGAAGTAAATGGCTTCGAAAAGTAATACATGACGAAAATTTATATAAATAAAATTGTGTAAAATAGTATGAGATCAATCAACATAGTTAGTCAACATAGTAAATCGTTAAATCGTAATTAATTTGAGATAAAATTGCAGACGCATCAAAACGATATAGTTTAAAGTAGATATTTCTTGATGAAGTGGAAATAGGTCGGCAGGTTGAATTCAAAACCCCTTAAATGCGGCCCATATATATATATATATATATATATATATATATAATCACAATGTATAAAAAGAAAGAATGAAAAATGAAAAGGCGAACCAAGGACTTTTTTCATTCTTTCTATTCTTATATTGTGATTATGCGTGTACTATTGTGCATTGCTATTGATCGTAGCGGCTTTGCGCTGGCATTTCAGTACACTGTTGTATTTTTGTATTTTTTGGGGTTTAATTATTCCTATAATGCACTTTTTTAAAATTTGTATAATATATGTATATATAATAGTAACTCTTCCATGGATTCTTCTTTTTTTTTTTTTAGCAACGACAAAGTTCTACATGTTTGCTTTTCGGACCTCAAACATCGTGCAGTCCCTCTTTCAAATTGGCAGTTTGCCAATGTCTCGCGTCCCCATGCTTCACCATGCGCGACTTTTTCACCGTCCCATGTAGGGGCACATGCGCATTAGGGTGTGGCGAAAAATAAAGTTTTTCAGATCAACTTCTAATAATTACCAAAAGTTGTCTTTGGTGATAGTTAGCTTTTGTGCAAAATTTGAGAAAAATCGTTTAATATCTTCAGGGGGCGCTGCGATCGCAAAGTTTTACCATAGCTTTGTTATGGATTTTATGGTTAAAATATCAAAAAGAATGCCTATAGCTAGTCTCTTTGCGTTTTTTTTACTCAAAAGATGTTTTCATACATTAAAAGCATATGAAATGACTCACAAACATTATTTTATATGATATATTTATATTTCAAAGAAATCCCTTTTTTTACGTTTTTGTTTCTTTTTAAATGCTTGAAGTATAAATATATCATATAAAATAATTTTTTGTGAGTTATTTCATATGCTTTGAATGCATGAATATATCTTGTGAGTAAAAACAATGCAATGAGGTTAGCTAACGGCATTATTTTTCATATTTTAACCATAAAATCCCGATAAAAGCTATGGTAAAACTTTGCGATCGCAGCGAGACGGTGTCTGCTACAGTCCATGCAGGTCCGCTGCACTACCATACAGGACATGCTGGAAGACACTCACGTGACAACCCACACACTCCTACACATACAAACACACACCTTTCGCAATGCGTCATTGCGAAAAATGTAATTTGAATTCGAGGTGCAGAAATTTAAATTATGTTTTTTCTTTTCTCCCAATGTTATTTATTTCTTTATTTTTTCCGCTTTTGCTCATCAAGTATAGGAAAAAATACTGTGAAAAATAAAGCACAGCTGTAGCAATCTTTAAATTGGAATCATTTGTTCTATATTGCTCAGTTGCAGTATTCTACTCACGTGACAAGCGTAGTTGAACGGTTTAAGAATAAAAACTATTCCCAGCAGTTATTTCGGGGAAGAAAATGGTTCTTTTTCAAGGAAAGTTAAGTGAATGGTTAACAGGTTTCGTGGACAGGCTGATATGTTTAGGAGAACAAAAATTCTACTTCTGAAATGTTTTTCCAACAGGAAATCGATGCTTTATAGAATGTGAAATTCTCTATTCAAGCAAAATGCTTTCTTAAACGAAGAAGAACCTGAAATATCTCTTCAAAAATTATTTTTTTATTACTCATCTAGAAAGCAAGTCTATCGAATAGTTTTGGAAGTTGAAAGTCCACGAGATTTATTAAAACTTCATATCTACTACAGAAATAAAAATTAAATTGTAGTTTTTAAAAGCTAAAAAATACGTTTTAGAGTTAATCAAACTAACATGCACTTATAATACTTCAAAATGAAACATAGTTTAGTCTTTAGTGTTAATAATAGTATTAAATGTATCACTTTTATATTTGCAAAGAACGTGAATTTGTCTTTTATTCAGAGTTACATACTAACAACTGAAACACTTATAATACATCACCATGCAATAGTTTAGCTTGCAGTATTAATAACAGTATCAAATATAGTATTACTTTTATAATTGTAAAGAACGTGAATTTTATTATTCATTCAGAGTTGCATACGTACTGAAAAACACACAAACCCACATGTGAAACTAATAAATAAAAGCGTATTAAAAATTAGCCGGTATGAAATTGGTCACCAAAATCTGTCGCTGACTCCCGCGCTAAAACATTCGACGCGCTGTTGCAAAGCTGCTTTTCGTTTATTCTCGGACTTACGCCTTTGAAATGTACCATCATATGCTATACTTCAATCGTGTATAACTCCAAAACACGATTTCCACGTAGGAAAGTTGCAAAAAAAAATAATAAATCCCACCACGGATTAAGTGCTCTTGATATAAATAAGAATCATGTTTCTCTGGGTTTTTTTTTCCTGGAAAAACATGTCCGCACCGTTTCCTTGTTAAAAGAATTGGCACGTATAGCATCCTCCGAAAAAATTCCAATGTTGAAAGAAAAAGGAACATAGTAAGGACCCATGAAAGAAGAGTTTGGAAAAAGAGAAGAGCAAAAAAGTAAAGCGAAAAACAGTAGATCAAAAGCGAATAAATAGATAGGCACAGAGTAAATATTATAAAATATGAAGAACCTTAAATAACATTTTCGCTTGAAACAAAAATTTTATACCGTTATTAACTGGAAAATTTAATTTATTCACAGGATAGGCACTGAATTTTCGCCTCAATTTTTACTTAGTCAAAAAAAAATAAAATAAAATAAACATGATTTTTAAGAATTTTCATTTTTTAAACATGTTTGTATGAAATAAAGTATTGAATTTACAAAAGATTTTTTTCATTGCTTCTTTATACCTAAATAAAACTTTGTTTGAAAAAAATCATGTATGAAATCTGCGAGCACAGTTAAAGAAGTCATTATTTTAATTTATGCAGTTGGTGGTCCTTTGCAATATAAAACCCTTTCCTTGTAACAAATTTCTAAAAATGCTCTCCAAGTATAAATAAAATATCAACTAACACACCACACTTAGAAGAAAGTATGCACACCGATTTCCTGTAAAGTAAAATAAGATCATTTTTCACCTTGACTTGTCATTTTTAGAACAAAGTATCAAATTAGCTGCCGCAGGTTTTGCAGTACACCAAAGAATTAATTATAACCTTACTATAATCTAATGGAACTTGAGCTAATGAATAAGTATCACGATCATTAATCTAGTGTCATGATTGTGTAGAGCTATTCGGAGTAAATAAAGTGGAGGGAATGGTTAGGTAATGAAGTCCCGGCCAACCGTAAGACAATGGAATTATAATGTATCAATTAACTGAAACGACAGAATTGAATAGAGTCTGATCTGGTTTAATGATATTGATTTATGCATAGGGACTATCACATAGGTTTGAGTTAACCAAATCCTTTGTGTGTGTTCGCACCCTTTCAACTGTCTAGGGTATATGTTGTAAAGTCTAAGCAAGAAAAATGTTTTATATTTTACATTATGGCCTCGAGCATTTAAAGTAAAAATGGGGTTAGTGCTTTATTACGATGTTAATGTCGTTAGAAATTAAAGCACTTCACTTGTATAAAGCTATAAAGTATTGTCATTTTAAAATAAGGTAAACCTAGAAGAGTTGTACTCAATGGGGATTTTTCCTTCAGTCAAAAGTATAAATTTTAGTCGCTGATGTTGACCGAATAAGCAAAAAAATAACATGGGGTCAAATTTTATTTTCATTTTCCCAACATTTAATTTTTAAATAACTTTTTAAACCTTCTAACTTCTAAAACGACGCAAAGTCTTCATGACGTTACAAATCACAAACGAAAAGTGTAAATCCAGACCGACCTATAAGCCATTTTGGATCTCTGATAACCCCAGATCCGCAACAATGAAAAATCCCCCCTCTCGACCCCCAACTGAGGGGGGATGTAACGCCCTCATCCAGAGATCGAATGATTGCAAGAATTTGTTTTGGTTTGCCTTGAATGACACGCGTGTTTATTGATTAAAATTAAATTCAACTGAAAAAACTGAATTTGAATTTTGACATCTTGAATTCAAGTTATGTTTTTCGCAATGACGAATTGCAATAGGTGAGTGTGTATGTGCGTGTGGGTAGGCGTGTGTAGTCGATCGTATATGTGTGCTCCTGCGCCAGCATGTAGTAAGCCTAGGTTTCCTAGAACGCGACAATCGTCGCCGACGCCGGTCGCGACTGCACGCTGGAATCTGTTTGATTGGAGCGTGGCGTGAAGCGACGTCAATATACACGGCTCAGGCGAATGCGCAGAAGAAGGCGGTGACCGTCGCCTAGCCAGATATCGACGATTTCACTCCTAGGAAACCAAGGCTTTATACGGTTTTGCAGCGCGACTGTCCGTCTAGCGGCTCCCCAATGTCAAGCATGAGGAAGAGGCAGGGGCCGGTGATCATGTCCGAGGAGATGAAGCACCGGGATGTGAGACGTTGGTAGGCTGCCAATCTAGAAAAGGAACCAACCGGCAACTGCGGTTCAAAAATGAAACAAAAAGCAAATTGCCTTTGCCTATTGAATAAATAATACTGTGATACGTATTTTATTTTTAACCGACTTCAACAAGGGAGGAGATTCTCAATTTAAAGCGTATACTTTTTTTTTGTTTGTTCGCGCATAACAGCTGATCTACTGAACCGATTTGGACGATTTTTATTTTAATCGACAGGAGATGGTGTAACTTAGGTACCATGTACTCATATGACGATATTTGTTCACTAAAAAAAATTATTATGGAAAACAGTAAATTTCATGTCATTTCCCCATTAAATGATTAAATTTTCAATCCATTGTTGCAAAAATTTGTTGCCTGGCAACAGCAATATTAATAGTAATCATGATGAAAATTCTGAACCAAGGCTTCTCTGGAGTAAGTATGAAATAATAATAAGTAGTCGAATTTAAAGCGATTTGTCCTAAATGATTAAATATGAAATCCATTGTTACCAAACGTGGTTGATATGAAACTGTAATAATAATGATAATGAGAATTTTAAATGAAGGCTTAACTAAATCAAACATGAAGTTCAATTAATTTAAACCTAACATCTTATGAACAACTTGAAACTAGAATTGCTTTGAAATATAAATTAGTTGAAAAGCTGTTGATATTTAAATGGCTTTGATTTAGCTAGTACACAAATAAATACCAGAGAATAACAAAGATTATTTTTTAGTGTCAATCGTTTAAAATTTTAGACACGTTGATAGTTTCTTCCTTTTTTTTTCACAGTTTATTTTACGGAGCATTTACTTAAGAAAATTAGGTGAAGTTTCGTAAGGGGGGGGGGGGGCATTACCTGATTTCATAAGTACACCTACACTAAAAAGAATAAAATAAAATAATTTTGAAAAAAAAAAGAACCGACTTCAGTTGGAAATTGCTCTAAAAAGTAAAAAAATAATTTTTTTCTTTGAACACCATCGAAACTACTTTTAAACATAAGTTTTGAAGTCGGCGCAAAAACAATGTATAGAATCATACGCAACTACAATTCAACTATATAAATTTTAATGGATCCAGGTTCTTTAAGAGCATTCGCATACATTTCAATCATTACCACACATTCGTGTAATGGTACAAATAGTCTGCTTTTAATTTTCAATGGTTTCTCTGAAAAATGTAGGCAAAATATGGTTAAATATTTTACCTGTCGTTTTTGCGCCGACTTCAAAACTTGTGTTTAAAAGTAGTTTTGATGGTGTTCAAAGAAAAGAAATATTTTTTACTTTTTAGAGCAATTTCCAACTGAAGTCGGTTCTATTTTTTCCAAAATTATTTTATTAATTTCCAAAGAAATAAAAATAAAATACGTATCACAGGAAATAGTACGTATAACGTGATCACAGGATCTTAAGACTTGCTTATTTCACGTTTAGAAATTAAATATAGAGTTATAAAGTTTTGAACAAACTATCTGGTTTTTTTTTGTGTTATAACCCTCATACGTACTTTGGTGTACGAATGAACAAACTGCATTCTCTACAAAAATTCTCGATCTGTATCGATTCTTAATAGCTGAATACGTTTTGAGATTCCAACGCTAAGCAACGGTTAAGAATAAAACTTAGGCACTCAGCATTCCATCGTGACTACTTTATCTGTACATTTCGCAACATGAACGCATTGATCTCCCATACCGGGTGACCAGTAAAAAACGCACTGATGTTGAAAATTAATTTCTCGAAAACTAATGATTTAGAAAGTATATTTAAATTCTAGAACAAAGTATAATACATGGGAATCAGTTTACTACATGTTCGATGTCTATCTATAATATGGCACAAACGAATAACGACCCTAGCAGCATAATCTCATCGGCCGATGATCGGCCATTCATCGAAACCCGATGAAATTCTCATCGGCCGATGATCGGATTCGATGAGTTCTCATTGGGAATTGCTCCAATATGCCTCATCGGCCAGAGTCTGAGCCGCAAAATCCGATGAGTTTTGCTCGAAATACAATGAAATTTGGAGCAATTTACGAGCAGTGCAGTTCTGTGCCGCTGAATTTAGAAGGAAAGTTGATCGGAAGGATATCGCTTTCCCATGAAAAGTAGCTCATCGAAATCCGTGCTCAGATACTGATCGGAACGATAGTCATCGTGCGTTACGGGATCAGTTTACGAGGAGTTCGATGATCGGCCGAGCAAAATCCGATGAGTTCATGCTACTTGGGGAAGTTCTGCATCGGTCGCTAAAGAGTGGGAGTTCCAATGCGTTTAATAACTGAACTTTTGAGTCAAACGATGGATTGTCGACACACTCGTACCTGTTGACCTAAGCTTAAACTCAGTCTCAAACTTTCTGGCAGTTGAAATTGGACTATTGTTATTTGAATAATACTTTCGAACACCTTTAATTTCGTTGTTTAATATGTGCGCTCATGGAGCTAGAGAGTAACATATTTTTTTGCTTTCCTTTTCCTAGGAATTTTAATATAAATGTATTTATTTACTTAATAAAATACAATGCTATCAAAAATAAAAAATGTACAAAAATGCAAGTCTCACTTCCACGGTTACAAGCTATGAGATCTCTTGTAAAACTAAGTCGGTTGTTTTAGTTAGTATCTTGGGAAGCACCTATTCTCAGAACGTTATATACACTGCTCGACATTGAAAATGCAACACCAAGAAGGAATGGTCAGAAATTTATGAAATTTGGTAAGAAGACAGAGACAGCATGGAACAATGAGTGATATTTTTTTCAAAATAAATAAGCAAAATTTAGAGCGAGGACGGCGTCGGCTCAGTAAGAAGTAGGACCACCGCGGACAGCGATGCACGAAGAAACACGTCTAGGCATGGAGTCAATAAGCCTGCGGATGGTGTCCTGAGGGATGGTACTCCATTCCCATTCAACCATTTGCCACAGTTCGTCCTCTGAACGAGGCAGTGGCAGGTTCTGCAAACGGCGTCTAATCACGTCCCACACATGTTCGATTGGTGACAAGTCAGGAGAGTATGGTAGCCAGGAAAGCAGCTGTTCACCTCGTAGAGCATGTTGGCTGATTAGAGCACTGTGAGGCCGGGCGTTATCCTGTTGGAAAATTGCATTTGGCAGACCCTGAAGGTAGGGGATTGACACAGGCCGCAGTACATTATCTACATATCGTTGGGCCGTCATAGTGCCCCGAATACGAACTAGAGGTGATACAGAATTGTATGCAATAGCGCCCCAAACCATTATGCCACGTTGTCGCGCTGTGAGGCGTTCCACAGTTACCTTCGGATTCGATCTTTCTCCACGTCGACGCCACACACGTATGCGATGACTATCGCTGGACAAACAGAAGCGGGATTCATCTGAGAACACTACGGTTTGCCATTCTGCCATCCACGTCGCTCTGGTCCGGCACCATTCCAAACGTTGGAGTCTGAGCTGTGAGGTCAATGGCAGTCTTCTTAGCGGGCGCCGTGATTGCTAGCCACGTGCAACCAGTCGACGGAAAATGGTTCTGGTCGACACAGGAACATCCAGGGTACCTTGCACGTGCTGCAGAATCGACGTACAAGTGACTTGCGGGTCCGCCACAGCTTGTCGGTGAATCCGTCGATCCAAGCGGTCTGACGTCACTCTGGCTGCACCTGCACCCCTCAATGTGGCTACATTTCCTCTTTCCAACCATCTCCGACACAGCCGATGCACAGTGCTTGCATACATGTGGGTATCAGCTGCAATTTGACGTATGGCCCAACCTCCCCTTCTCAGTCCGATCACCATACCCCTTGTAAAGTCGTCTATATGCTGGAAGTGTCTTCGTTGAGGACGGCGTGGCATTTCCTCCTATCACACGTATCCTTCGAGACAAAAACCAAATTTCTCGGATAATTAGTCTAGCAGAAAAACCAACATAAACATAGCCCACTTTTCAACTTCCTTCTCTTACATCTTACTTCACGTGCGTCGGAGAGCTGCGCATTTCATATCATTTGCATAACTCAGTGACGTGCGTCTACGGTAAAATTTGCATGAATTTCTGACCACTCCTTCTTGGTGTTGCATTTTCAATGTCGAGCAGTGTATATTGACATATTCACTGAAAAATAAACAACGGAAACCAACCCACTGAGATGGAGCAAAAAGAAAAAAAAATCCGCCTACGCACCATAGCTATCTGCCCAAGTGTGGACTTGATACGATTAACAGTTTTCGAGAAACCGACATTCCTTCCCAAGTAGCATCAACTCATCGGATTTTGCTCGGCCGATCATCGAACTGCTCGTAAACTGATCCCGTAACGCACGATGGCATCGTTCCGATCAGTATCTGATCACGGTTTGCGATGAGCTATTTTTCATCTGAAAGCGATATCCTTCCGATCAACTTTCGCAATGAAAATAAGCCGAGCATCCAAAATTGAACCTAAATTCATCAGCACAGGACTGCACTGAATGTAAATTGCTCCAAATCTCATCGTATTTCGAGCAAAACTCATCGGATTTCGTTGCTCGGATTCAGTTTGGCCGATGAGACATATTGAAGCAATTTCCGATGAGAACCCATTGAATCCGATTATCGGCCGATGAGAATTCCATTGGGTTTCGATGAATGGCCGATCATCGGCTGATGAGATTATGCTGCCAGGGTTTTCACTCAACGCGTTACTTACTGGTCAACCTATGCATCATAGACCTACACAATAGGTGGGACGAAAAGGTGCCATTGGGAAAGCAAAGTGTGCAGAAAAAAATTGAAATTTTTTGGTCATTTCCTGATCTGCCGCAATTGCGTTAAAGTTTGGAAAAAATGCAGTTTTTTGAGATTTTTTGGAAATTATTTTCAAAAAATTTTCAGCACCGAACATCTAAAAACGCATCATATGGGACAAATCATGTACAGTGAACTCTGACGTATACGCCGCCTCATTTATGCGCTTTTTTCACTTATACGACGATTTTAAATGGTCCGAGCACATTCCATAGCAAAATAATGATAGAATCATTCGTTTATGCGTCGCTCTAGAGGTAAATATTTCACTTATGCGCCGAATTTTTCGTAAAATGTAAAAATTTAATTTATTTTCTTTAAAAAATAAGCATGTTTTCTTCACTTTCCTCTTTAATCTTTCTCTTTATTGCTCACGGAAGGCACTTTTTCCGCATGAACTAGAGTTCGGAGAGAGACAATTATCTAGTATGCATCGTTTAAAAGGGAACAGTTTGCAATTAGGTATGCTACAATGTTTGTTTTCTCTTTGTCATTGTAGTTAAGTTATAGTAATTGCCAAACTGTAGTAATATGTCCCTTGTCTATAGAAACATTCTTATTCATTCTCTCATTAGAACCTATGTTGCGTTTTAGTCATTTAAATAAGCGTGTTCACTTATGCGTCTCTCTCACTTATGCGCCTTTTTCTGTTGGTCCCTTGGGCCGGCGCATAAGTGAGAGTTCACTGTAGTTATTTCAGATAAGTACAGCGAAAATAGCATTTTAAGAAAGTAAGAACAGCATTGTTAGAAAGTCTCGAATAGCATTTGAAGAATGTGCAGAAGCACTATTGTGTTGGAAAAATTGTTCCGCTCTCTCCCGAACAGAAGTAACATAAAGTAAACCAGGTGATTCTTGCAGGTGAAATTGAATTTAAAACGTAGACAAAAAACAGGAAATTGCCAAATCTTCTGCGCATTTGTGGAAAAGGAAGGAACTATTTCACACACCTCAAACTTTTATGGAGTTTCTATGCTCCCAATGGCACCTTTTCCGCCCTGCCCGTTATCGAAAATGGAAAAAATATTTTTTTTTAATAATTTACTAAAAATCTCAAAAAAAGCTGCATTTTTTCCAAACTTCGACGTATTTGTGGGAAATTTAAGAAATTGACCAAAAATTTCAAATTTTTTATACACAAATTCTCCCCCAACAGCAAGTTTTCCGCATCCCCCATCATCGAAATAAAAAAGAAAGTCATTTTCGTCCCACCCTACTTCACAAGCTATTTAATTTACCGTTTCTAAATGACAACACTTTGGTATGCAAATATAAGTTCGAGGTCACCAATATCTCTCTGCACTTCATGAGACTGAAAATCGCAACACGTGCATTAGAATATAACTAAACGACTTCAGGGAATGAGTGGAACAAATTCCCTTAAAATTCATTTGATTGAAAATAGTTATTTAAGTACAGTGAACTCTCACTTATGCGCCGGCCCAAGGGGCCAACAGAAAAAAGGCGCATTAGTGAGAGAGACGTATAAGTGAACAAGCCTATCTAAAGGACTAAAACGCAACATAGGTTCTAATGAGAGAATGAATAAGAATGTTCCTATAGACAAGGGACATATTACAACCGTGTGGCAATTACTGTAACGTAACTATAAAGATAAAGTGAAAACAATAATTGTAGCATACCTAATAACAAACTGTCCCCTTTGAAATGATCCATAATAGATAGTTGTCCCTGTCCGAACTCTAGTTCTTGCAGAAATAATGCCTTCCGTGAGCAATAAAGAAGAAAGATTAAAGAAAAAAAATTATTTTTTTTTTTACAATTTATGGAAAATATAAGTGCGCATAAGTGAAACATTTATCTTTAGAGCGACGCATAAACGAATGATACTATCATTATATTGCTATGGAATGTGCTGGGACCATTTAAAATCGTCGTATAAGTGAAAAAGGCGCATAAATGAAGCGGAGTATAAGTGAGAGTTCACTGTAAATGGAGGGCTCAATATTGCTTTTACTTTAAAGAGATTTTTAACGTTATGAGTCGGTGTTGGACACGTAAACGCAACTTTAAATTACTAGTAGTTCAAGTAAATTAAGAGATCATAATATCAATAATTGTAATAACAATAGCTAAAAATGATATTTTTAATGTACACAGTACTGTATTTTAAAGTTGGTTTATTAGATCAACCATACAATTAAGTAATACAATTAAGTAATAATTGTAAATACATAGTACGTATGTTTCAGGAAAACTTAAATTTAATCTTTAGTTCTTATGGAAAAGATAAAGAACCTGATTATGCAACATAAAAGGAAATGAATAAAAGCATTACTTGATGTGCACTTTTTTAGCTTTGCATATATAAACGCTTATATGAAGATGACCAGAATTTTTTTAATGGCGAATAAATTTAAAGAAATAAGTTAGAAATTTAAACTGCCAAATACAATTCCATTAGTTGGAATCAATACTCTTAAAAGTTTATTCAAAAAAAAAAATTAATAATGATATTTTCCAGACATTCCTCATCAATAACATTTTCCAACAAAGTTTAATGAAATGAAATCCGCCTTTAATTCGTGATCTACATTGGTCTTAAGTTTCACTGTAAGGACTATTATTTTTTTAACTGTTTCAAATTGAACAAAAAATTGATCGAATCAAACAGTCAAATACAGGAGTGAAGTGTCTTCTCCAAAATCCTTCAAAAAAAAGCAAAAAAAAAAAAAAAACAAGTTTATTCTCATAGGACGGTTCATTAAAAAATAGTAGGGGGCAGGGGGGGGGGAAACAGACCGACTAATACACATTTTCCCCATCATATAACCCTACTTCCAATTTTTAATGTGTTGATAGTTATTTTATTATTTTATGTTTTTATTAATTTTTTTTTGTCTTCTTTGGACTTTGTGATATTTTTAAGATGCATTAAGCCACTTTATTGGTTTTTTTTTCATCTTTCTTTTACTTTAACGGGAAAGTAGTCTAAAAATAGATGACAGAATCGGAAACAAAAAGTTATTTATACAAAAACCGGTTGGAACCCATTAAAACTTGCTACAAATTAATTTAATCTATGTTTTACTAAACAGTAAAAAAAAAATTGTTCTTAAAAAAGGAAGTTTTTTTATTCAATAAAAGATGAACATATTTTCGCTATATTCAAGAATCAAGTTATTACTGCTTGCTTTGGAATCTCAAAATTCTTCTAAATTCAAAGAATGTTTGAGAAGAAAGCCATAACTTTCCCAGGCACTAATTAATATTTTTAATTTATTTTTCCATTTCTAATGAACTTTTAGTTCTTTAAAAGCCATATTGTGCCTTTTGGGATCCATTCAGTTTTTTCAAATATTTATTGTAAGGAAAAATCGCAAAAGTTTTAATTATTTCAATTGTCTTGAGAAAACGCCAAATGTCTAGGCTGTTTGTAATTTTTCCTTTTCTTTTCAAATTAAAAACCCGACAGGACTGCATGTGTCAAGCACAAAAACATTTTTTCTTCTCTTATGATCTCTTTTAATATTTTTCTCTTCATGGTGAAGAATCTTTGATACTTTTTTTTTACTGTATAATAAAACCTTTAAGTCACATTCGTATTAACTTTACGACAAGCAATTAGGAGTGCGATATTTCTGTCGAATTCATCCCATTGAGAAATAGATTAAATTTCTTGAATGCTCAATGTTTTTTCCGTAATTAAATATTTTTTCCCTTATTAGAATTTGAGCCTTTTCTATCAAAATCAGAAGATCTATATGTTTGCTTTTGAAAAATGTCTACGATCTCTTAACTTTATGTTTTTTTTTTTTTTTATTGCTTGCACATTTGAATGTACAGCTATTTAGTTACCTCCACATTAGAAGAGCCTCTTTGTATCACTCAATTTGATATATCTTTTGTTTCCTGGAAAGACATCAACCCTAAGATATCGATGTCAATTAAGAAAACTCTTTTCAGTGAGATATATACCGCAACTGTTGATCAACTGTGTAACTTTTTTCTGTCGCATATTTTTATGAAACTTTTTTTTGCTGAAATGTGAAACATCATCGCAAAAAATATCAAATGCAAAACAACGATGTTTAAAAATCATTGACAGTAAATCGTCGTTAGTTGTGATTTTTTTTTAAGCAAAGAGCTGTTTTAAGGCTATGAAATGCACATATATATATACATTTATTAAATAAAAAAAAAAGATTTTCTCTACAATTTGCTTTATTTACGTGTTTTTAAATTTTATTTGAACATATCTTTATATTAAGCTTTAAACTTTAAAAAATATATACTTTTCCTTAAATTTATAAGAATTATTCTTTGCACTTATTATGCTACATTTTTTTAGATCATGAAAGTCAGACAAATTGTGCTAACCTCATCATTCTGATATAAGATGTTTACACACTTTAGCTATGTTTTTGTCTGAAATCTGTTTTTTTGTTCTGTCTTATATTACCCGTCTTTAAATGCTTAAAGTACATTTATATTGTAACTGAAACCAAATGAAATAAAAAGTTCATAAAAACTATGAAAGTAAGAAATACAACTTCTCAGATGCGTACAAAAGTAAATCTCTCCTCCCTCCACCCCTTTTCAGTAACAAAAGATACGGATGTTTATGTAAATAAATTGCAATATTTTTTTTAACACAAATTTATTAAAACTTAACCCATTAACGCCTGACATTTCTTTTTCTAAAGATATTTTGTATACTGGTTACAAACGGTGTTAAATGGACAGGATAAATAATAATAAAAAAATATTATGTAAGAAATAATTGTTTTGTTAAGAAAAGAAAAATCATCCCTCAAAAGTTACGATTGATCCCAGAGGGTGCATACTTTTTTTTTTACTAAAGTTTGTTTCTGCCTACGATATAATATTTAAAAAGACATTTGATAAGAAGAAATAAAATCAGCAGTTAACATAAACTGGGAATCTGGGAATAACTTTGAAAACTTAGCTTTTTTCCTTGAGATTGTGAACGATGTCATTTTTGATAAAGATCATATTAAAACTGCTACAGAACACACTTTACAATGGCTATGTGCTGCAGTCTGTTAGTAACGAATCGAAAAATACAAAGGTACTAATTGAACACTAATATTTGGTTGAAATGCTCATTTTGGGGAAATTCAGACCCTTTTTTTGGACCGCCCTTTTAAAAGGACGCTAGGCATTAATGGGTTAACTCTAACTCTAAAACTATAATTAAATTTCATAACAGTTTTGTCACAAATCACTGATTATTTGAGCCATGGGTGCTATATTTCTCGTCTCGAACTCTTCCGAACCGCAAACTTATTATTTTACCGTTTAAATGGCGAGGCGTTTTTTATTTCATCTGAAAAGTTAGTGGTGACGTGGGGTTGTATATTACAGCAATATTATATTTTTAACGAACTCTACATAATTTATAAAATCAAGGTAGAAAAACCCCAAACGATTTTTGTATTATTTATTCATACAAATACAACTGAAGAAGTGTGACATACTTTCTAATTTCCTTAGGTAAAACTTTCCGCGTATTTACGCATGCGTCAGTTCTTCTTTGATCTTACCAAAATAAGGGTGATCGGTAAGATAACAATAAGGGGAACATTAATAAAAAGCATTTTTAGCAGTGTCAAACAACGTAGAAAGATGCTAATTTCAAATACATAGTTCAGTTGAATATGCCAAAAGGATAGCCAATGCAAGTTTTAAATTGAAAACTTTGGCAAGTTCCCACTCACAACCCATCACCCCTTTTTTAAGTGGAATGGTTCCCGAGTGCTATACTACAATGCAAAGTTTCTTGACACTAATGTCGTGACGTCAGCCAATGAAAAACGAGCTAGATAAAACGTCACAGCCTACTTGGCGAATTAGATGAGATCCTTAACTGCTTGTGAGCTCTTATTGGCTCCGCGCGTAGTGACGTGTATTGTCAACTTAAGTTGCTGCGAAGTATAGTCGTTGTTTTCAAGGACGGACAGTATATATCCATTTAAAATTACAAATGTAAACACCCTTGAAAGTTAAATTCATCTCTCCAACCCACATTACTGGTTAACTTTCACTGCTAAGTATCAGATAAACTCGTTACAGTCATTGGTGTGAGATATTTGTTTAAATAACAACGACGATGTGTTTTTCATATCAAAAACAAGATGAGAACTTCGATATTTCTTGTGAAGTTATTTGAATGATATGTTTTAAAATTACGCTAGTAAGCATGTTAACGGATCTCGTTAACAAATTTATGCCTCGCCAATTATATTGCGAGAAGATTTGTTTGTTTTTCCATTCCTACAAAACAGGCATTTAATTTACACTCTACCGTGAAACAAGTAACTCCGGTTTACCAGTACCCCATCTCTACCATCAAACTGTAAACTGCATCATTAAATCACAAACAATTTGCAATGGCGTCGGCATATAATTCTTTGAAAATTTCCTCCCCACTAAGTTCGAACATAAAACTTAATGCTTTAGAACACAACCTTTTAAATCTTCACACTGGGCAATTAGAGACACCGCGTACATTTCACGACCACTGAGAACTTCTCCTTATTTAGTTTAAAACGAGCCATTTAATCTCCAAGTTTAGGTTTGCGCTTTTCTGACTAAGCTGAGCCTTGAGAAATGGGCGAGTTGAGTTGTTTTGCGAATTGTTTATTAAAATAAATATTCTTATTTGTAGTTGATTTCACTGAAATTGTTAACTTTCTGTATTAGAGTAAAATTTCCTTTATAATTGCCTTGTCGCTGTTCTTCAAATTACGTTTTTTTTTCATGAAACAAATCTATACAATCTTTACCTTTGCAATTCTATTGACAAACGCCAATGAGTTTTGTTCTACGTTATTTTACTATGTAGAGAAACATGCGTTAACGGGAAACTTTTTTTCTTTTTTTTTTTTTTTTTTGAATAAAATAGTTTGTAATACTAAATTTCCAATTCTATAAGACTGTTTCCTGTCTGTCTTACTCTTTGTAAGGTTTCAATTCCTTGCTAATAGTGTGTAACTTTTTTTTAAGTACTTCTGAAGTTACACTTTTAAATGTGCAAAAAATGATTTTTTTACTACAACAATTATAAAACACTACCGGCATTGAATATATGATTATAACAATGCTATTCAATACAAATTCGTCATTTTTCTAATAAATATTAAAAACTTTTGACCAGATATTTTTTCACCATATTTAAAGATTAAAGTTGTTTACATTAAGTGAAACACATACGTTTAATATATAAAATAAATACAAAGTTCCATTTATGTTATTTCTGAGGATAAAGTACGATTTAATAAGAATATTAAAAAAAACATGCACGGAAATATTTTTAATAACTATCATTGCATATTTTGATGAATATAATGTTTTGAAAAAAATATTTGCTTTTACAAACTCTGCATGACAAAATATTTAAATTCTGAAAACTCCATAAAGCCTTTTTGAAATTGAAGAAGATTAACATGATTTATTGAAATTTACATAAGCATTCCTATATTTGCTTACTAAAATTACTTCGTTTTCTATTTCATCCACAAATATTTCCAGCTGAATTTCTCTTTCTGTGTTTTTTCATAACTTATGTTATGGCTTTACACTTTACATCGTTGAAAGTTACAATTTATAATGACATAGCAGTAGAAAAAAGCTCATAAATTTATTTTGAAGTTCAAGCGCATTATTACATAAAGTCTTTAAAACAAAAACAAGATTTTGTTTTAGTACTTTCTCAATTAATGATAATTCGTCCCTTTTACCTTCAATGTAACTTTCATAATATTCATCAAAGGGGTCACAGTACCTCAAAACTGACCAAAAGACCAAAAAAATGTTTATTGCTTATTTCAAAAACAAAAGTTATTTGAAACACTCGGAAAAAAAAACAATTCTCTAGCTAAAATATATTTAAAAAGTTATGCTATGTGTTCCAATGGAAAAGCGAAACTTTAAAATTTTAGGTGCTTTTCTCGATGATCAGTTTTTAGTATTTCTATGTTACTGGAAATGCTAAGGATTTTTTTCTATTTTAAATACAACTTTAAAGCAATATTTTTTGCACTCAAGAAAATATATTTAACAAAACAGTGCATTGAATAAGCACTTCATAAATTACTAAAATTTCAAGAGCTTTTTAAAGTTTGAAAAACAAAATTTTCTAAGAATTTTTTAGATAAAAGGTCACAAAATATTTTCAAATCAATATATAAAAAAATGAATGCACAGATTTGTAGAGGTAATTCTTGTGATCATTTAGCAAAAAGAAATTTTGAAATTAGTTCAGAAACAAAAAAGCCTTACGGTTTCTAAAAAATTGAAATTTTCCTAATTTTTTCAAATTTTCAAAAAAAATGTGGGCAAAATTGTAAATGTTTGAAAATAAATTATTGATTGTTAAATAAGCAGAAACAAATACTTCAGAGTTACATTTTCCAAGTAAATTTAAGAAAATTGTTAGAAAGGTACTGTAACCCCTTAACTAGTTATTAAAATAAAACACAATAATAGGATAATTTGTGATCTAGCACATTATTAAATACGACTATGCTCGGTTACTTTAAAATAGGGGTATCAATTTTAGAAATTTTGCATCGTCTCCATAGAAACGGCACGAAAAACAACAGTTCACTCTTTTTTATTATACACTGCTGTTGAGGCATTTCATTTATTTTATGTTTATCGAATGAGGCTTACGCTTTTATTTATGTCTTCGTATCTCGGTTATTTCTAAACGTTTTCTAATAAATCCAGTGCTAAATAGTTTGTTTTAGCAAGACCATAAAATGAATACTGCAAAAAGTATTCTATTAACGTTCATTGAATTAATAGTTTACGCACAGAACAATTTTAATCGTTTTTATTTAACCATTGTTGCAAAAGCTAAGTGAGAAAAAAGTCCACAGTGCCGTAACTATGACAGCCATAAGGGAAACGTGCGGAGAGTGGAAAATTAATATTTCTTTCTTCCGCCATTTCTCGTTACACAGGGTACAGTAATTAAAAAATCTGTCTCTAATCGTGTCTGAAAATGTAAACAAGTACTTATACTACACTGCAAGGTTTCTTGACAAAAACATAGTGACGTCAGCGTGACGTTAGCCTATGAAAAATGAGCTAGATAAAACGTCACAGCCTACTTGGCGAATTAGAGGAGATCGCTAACTGCTTGTGAGCTCTTATTGGCTCCTCCCGTAGTGACGTTCAGTGTCAACTTAAGTTGCTGTCTAGTATAGTCATAATTTTTTCACTTGGGGTTTTCACATGAAATGAACTCAGACATATTATGGAAGTTACAAGTAAATGATGTAATGAAATAAAAAAATATAATATTTTATTTTCAATGTTACTGATTAGGGATGCACCGATTAATCGGTAGTACCGATTAATCGGCCATAATTGGCCCACTTTGCCAATTATTAAAAATCGGCAAAATCGGGCCAATTAATCGGCCGAATTTTTTTTTTTTAAGTATTGCTCTTCAAAGTTTACCTTCACTAAGAAACTATGATGAATAATTTTATTAACAATAATAATAATCCTCACAGTTGCTATAAAGTTTTTAATAAATTCATTCTCCTACTTTAAATAAATGTACACATAGACAATGTTTCTCCTACTTTAAATAAATGTACACATAGACAATGTTGCAACATTTTTGATGTGGCGATAGTTTCCTCCTTAGCACAGTGCTTTTAGATAACCTCCAACTTTCACAAAGAATAAAAATCTTGAATTAAATTGCTACTAATTTTAAAAAATTTAATTTAAAGTACTCCTAAATCCTATCATCGCAGACTTACCCCCTCCCCTCCTTTTAAAATTTTTTATGTCCAATAAACATAACTAACAATGTATTAATGTAATATTATTGACAACAATATGAAATTTGATTCTAAGAAATTTAATTAAATATTGAAATTATTTTGCGAAAATTAGGAAAGTGAAAAAAAAAAAAAATTGTCTCAGAAATAATTTCTTTTACTATTTATACACTCAGAATTCTTTAAGAGAGAAAAAAGTGATGATAAAATTGGTAGTATGAAAAACAATCATTCTCATCATTAATCGGCTCAGCTATTAATCGACCGATTACTAACAGCCGATTAATCGGTAATCGGCTAATTGATATATCGGTGCATTCCTATTACTGATGAAATCTTTAAATCAGTAATAAGTATTCAGAATTAAGTCCACTAATGGGGACTGCAAAAACAATCACCTCTTTCTTAAAACAAAAAATGTTTTAGATTCAAAACCAAGTAGCAGTTGTGCAACGAAATTTGAGGTGTTTGTGTTTACACTATAGAAGCTTTAATCTGTCTCAACAACGTTCACTTTTACAAAAATGCTGATGAAAATCTCGTCTACGTATTCTCTTCTCCTTTTCCACTTTAATTCTTTCAATCTAAGTTTAATAAAGCTCTTGAAGAATTCGAATCAGTCCAGAAAAATGCCCTCCGTAAATTCTGGAAATTCTTTAAACTAAATTTAGAATTTTCTACACTCAAATGTTGCTATTTTATACCCTACATAGAAGATAATGCGTAGTGAAATTCAAGAAAGCAGTTAGAAGAATTTCAAAACCAAATTACCTTTTGACGATCGAAAATTCACCTCCTGCATTAAATTTACTGAAGTGTTGCCGTAACAAGGGCTTAATAAATGTAAAAAAATAAGAAAATACTACATTTTCAATTAAATGTGTTAAGAGAAAATTCTTTTCGCTCCTAGTAATTACCTGTCACCGAGGTAAACAAAATTTATATCCTTTTATTCTGTACGTCCACAAAATTACTCTCTGAAACACTTAAAATAGCGGCATTTTTATTAATCTAAAAGGCTTATGGCGTAGCGCGATGAGATCGCTTGTTTAATAAGATGCGTTTCTTTTAGCAAGTGTAATATAAACATAGCCATCTGCATTATTTTCTGGAATAATTGTGAGAGAATAGCATAATTGTTGAATATTAATTTGAGATGTAAAGTGTTTTTATTTAATAATTAATCGTTTCTTCAACGTCTAATGCGCCTTACCTAGATGATAAACACTACTTATTTGAATTTTCAACGATTGAAAATTACACTTCAATTATGACAATTAACCCTTTAAAGATTTAGTTATGTTTATAATGTCTAATGGGTTTTTTTTTTCGTCAGACTATATAACGTGTCATTAATGCAAAGGTCATAAATGAGTAATTTTCAAAATGATCCCATTTCTTTTTCAGATGATAAATAAAACAATGAATAAAGGCAAATAATACAATGCTAGAGAATGAAAAATGCACAAGAATACGCAGACACGGGTTTTGACGTTACAAGGAGCACTTTTTTTCAATGCACGAAATGTCAACTTATGGATGCAAAGACATCCAACAAAAGCCTTCTTTTGTACACCTATATAACATCATATTTTTTTACACTTACATAGCAAAAACATCGGTAAAAAACGCAAATTTTCCTGAAATCACAGGTGAATGTTGATATTCCCGAACTTTGCTCTTTCACAGAAACGTGTATGTATTTCAATATTATAGCCTACCAATAGTTAAAAAAAAAAAATAGAAAGGAACGATTCTTTTGAAAATTGACTGTTGTTCTTAGTTTGAAATTTTACTGTTTACAGAGCAATTTGACTATGATAGTACAATGTATCATAGCAAGGACATCACTATGATCAACAATGGTCAAAGTCCCAATGTGGCATAACTGTGACCTTTCCCATCTGTTTCTTTTTGAAACACTAGTGATAGAGTGACATCATTTCTGCCAACCCTATTTTAAAGGCGTTAAATTCAAATTTTTCTGCAATTCTTCCTCTTACAGATATGTTGTTGGTTGTTCAAAGATATAGCTATCATGGATATTTAAAATTTTACTCCTACAGGGCTCTAAGTATGATATAAAACATTTTATTTTGCAATATAATAGCATTTATGAAGATTAAAAATTTGCGTCTTAAAGTTTCTCCCAACATTTTTTTCCCTTGAAAACAGGGCTTACTTTCCCATACGAACCGATTTCATTTCTAAGTTCTCCTAACTACTATGTTTTGACGAGTTTATTTGTAACATGAACACGTTACTGCATCCTCACTTTGTGACGCCACCACGGATTAACAATTGCAAGATGATGGAATCTGTTGATGTCTTTACAATGAAGTTTCGTAACCATAAAGCGCTTTGTGAGTTTCGCATTCCAGTCCCCTATGTAAGTGAAATTTAATTTGTGGGTGAAGTGAGTGAAGGGGAAAAGTGAGGCAACTTTCCTTAACCCATTAATGCCTGACTTTTTTTTTTTCAAAAGATATTTTGTATACTGGTTACAAAGAGTGTTTAATGGATAGGAAAAATAATAAAAAAAATATTGTGTAAAAAATAATTTTTTTATTCAGGAAAGAAAAATCGTCCCTTTAAAGTTACGATAGACACCAGAGGGTACATACTTTTTTTATTGAATTTTTTTTCTGCCTTCGATATAATATTTAAAAAGACATTTTATAAGAAAAAATAAAATCGGCAATTAACATAAACTGGGAAGCTGGGAAGAACTTTGAAAACTTAGCTTTTTTTCTTGAGATTACGAACGATGTCATTTTTGATAAAGGTCATATTAAAATTGCTACAGAACACACTTTACAATGGTTATGTGCTGCAATCTGTTAATAACGAATTGAGACAGTACCAAAGTACTAATTAAACACTATTAATTGGTTGAAATATTTATTTAGGGAAATTCAGACCCTTTTTTGGACCGTCCCTAAAAAGGGACGCTAGGCATTAATGGGTTAAGCTTATGGGATTTGATACTGCAAGAAAAATACAATCAAGAAATAAAACTGAACTCCTCTTGATGAAAATCTCACAATTTTAATATTAAATTAATTCCTAAAACGTAAACGTATCCATAACATAATTTGTTTCTGATGAAGAATTCACATATTTCTTTAAAAAATCTCTGCTAATCAAAACATGTTATAAAATATGTTAATTGCAAGCATATTCACAAACAAAAACATTTCAGTTGTATATTAATTTCCCTCATTTCACTGAAAACATTTCTGTACCTCAGAACCAGACTAACGTAAGTCCATTTTCGTCATTTTTCAGTATAGGGGAAAAACGATGTATTCGACAATCGTTTTTCCCCTCTACTGAAAAATGACGAAAATGGACTTACGTTAGTCTGGTTCTGAGGTGCAGATTTAATTTCAAACAGTGTTTGAATTACAACATTTTTTCGAAAACTTTTATTGATAGTACAGAGGTGAAAAATTGTAATAGAATAGTTTAATAAATTAACAGCAGAAAATAATTGAGTAAAGGTAAAATGACGGGTAAATCCTTCTAGCGACATACTTTAATAATGATTAAGGACTGATTTTCCCATTTTTAAGGAACTATAATTTATAATTTTCTGCTATTTATTTTTTAACAATTGTTTAATATGTTCTCAAAGTTTGTAAACCGCAATAGTTAGTTTTTTTTACAGAAATACTTTTAAACATTTTAAAACTTTGGTGAGATCAAAATTTTCCGAAAATGAGCGTCTTTAAACTGGAAAAATTGTTTTTGAAAGGAGCTTTTTCACTTAGTACTCAGCAGTTTCAAAAAAGCAAAAATTTTTGAACTCACTGTACGCGTAAAATATTCCTAAGCATATTTTTGTACCTCAGAACCAGACTAACGTAAGTCCATTTTCGTCATTTTTCAGTAGAGGGGAAAACGATGTATTCGACAATCGTTTTTCCCCTCTACCGAAAAATGACGAAAATGGACTTACGTTAGTCTGGTTCTGAGGTACAGATTTGAGGCCTGCACCAGTTTTTGAAAATGTAAAAACCATATATGTGAAGTACAAATTCTCTCAACACACAAAACCTTAAAAATAAAAATATTTTTGTAATTATATCTCCTTAAAATTTAATGAGACGAAAATGATTGCATTCCAATACTTTCATCGTTAAATATTTTTCAACCATTTAAAAATAATTCAAAACATTTTCAAACTGAATAGTTAGACGGTTATTAGGGAAATAGTTATTCCTGCTGCATTTATTCCATCATTAAGGTAGTACACGTTCAGGTAGTCATTAATTATACATGTGTATAAAATAAAAATGTAAGAGAAAGTAGTACGAATAAATACGTTAAAAATATATATATTTTTTATTATCAACTTTTCAAGAATATTTTAGTGTTTAAAATGATCGAGTTTGAGTGTTCCATAAATTTTTGTCAATCTACAATAACATGGAAGGTTCCGGCTAAAAATATTCAGAATCATGTTATACTAGTTTCTTTTTTAATAGAATTCCAATCTATGTTTTCTCCTATTGATCAATTGACCCATGCTTTTTAAACTATGCCATTTAATGCTATCATTTTGCTTGGCATTAACTTTAGAACAATTTTTTTCAAGAAGTCGCTACAAAATATGCATTAAAAAAATAAAAACTGAAGTAAAATTATCTGTAATAAATTTGTTCGAAATACGATAGAAATTACGCTTAGTAAGTTATGGTTTTTGAGGGGGAGGAGAGTGGGGTAAAGTGGGGTTTTTTTTAAACGAAGACTGGAAGAAGTCTTTGAAGGAAGGTCAAATTTTTCTGCGAACTGTACGGAACTGTACGGAACCACCAGTAGAGAATCACTACTATAAAGCATTTTTTTTACATAAGTATAGTTTTGTTATTTCACCATATTAAATAAATTTTAACTTCAGTATAGTATTGATGAAATTGAACTACAACGAAAGTTGAAGAATAGCTAAAAAATTATTTCCCGAAAAAAAGAAAAGAAAAGAAACAATGGAGCAAGTTTAAAAAATTTAGTAGCCACTGATTTACTGCAGTTTTCTAAATGAAATGTTCAGCAAGTAGCCGTCGCAATCCGTATGCATAATATACACATCTATTCTATTAGGGGGACCTGAAAGTAATCTTACAAACAAATTTCTGAGAAAATTACTTTTCATCAACGGTGAAATTACTCGCGTTATCAACAACTGTTGCAGTGTAGTGAGCAAACTTTCAATCCCGTATAAATAGAAATAAATTGGTTCTTAACAAAATACCTGGAAATCGCATCGGATATCGGATAGATTCGTTGTCCCTTATTAACCTATTTATGCCCAAGTTTTTTTTTTAACAATTTTCTTCAATTTTTATCTGCTTAAAACTCTTACTTGGAACGGTTTACATACATTTTAGGCTTGAAATAGTTCGCCGTTGTCATATTTATTAAGTTATTTAACGTCCTGTTTATGGGATATTTTGCAGATATGTGAGCAAAATACGACCTTACTTGACTTTACTTGTGCAAAGTAACTTACAGAAGGCATCTGTGATCACATCTAAGCAAATCATTTTAAAGTAGTTTAGTTTTATGAAAAATAAGCTCGCAGAAAAACTTACTTTCTGTGGCTACCCATGCTGGATTGCTGCTTGACTGATTTGTCTGAAAATAGCTGTCAATACATAAACTCTGATATGCAAATAGTGGCTCTGACTGGTTTTTTCAAGAAGAAGGACTATTTAACTTGTGAAAAACAGCATTAGTAAAATGATATACTCATTACAGGTTTTTGTATGCAGTAACTAACAAGCATACCGTTTTTAGGCTACTGGGTATAAATAGGTTAATCGGAATAAAAGGAAATCAGATGGAAAACGGTGTCAGATGAGTATAGTAGATAAAGTATCCCACCGCTGCTCTTTAGTTTCTTTGGCGTTCGCATAGAGCAATGCGGTCTTGCATTATGTTTCAGAATCACTCTTTCTGCTGATAATAGTAGAAATATTATCGCCATAATAATGGAAATATTCTCATCACAAATCACGCCATCTAATTTTCCTTCCTTCTTTATTGTTAAAACACTTTCTATGAAACAAAAACTTGAAGGTTTGACTTTAATGCAAGATGACATTTCCAGGTGGTTTGCTCCGGAAAATCAATTGATTTTTATCTATCCGGAATTGGAAATTTACATACTAAGTGGCAGAAGGCTGTTGATGACGGGAGAAATTACATCGTTGATTAAGAAAAAAAAACTTTTAAAAGTTTACTAGTGACTCGTACGAAACAAATTTTTTTTTTTTTTTTTTTTTTTTTTTTTTTTTTTTTTTTTTTACTGCAAGCATTGATAAAGCTATGGTTTCCAAAATAAAGTTGAGAAATAAGATATACGATGATGTAAAGTTGAATTAGAATTCTGCTTGAGAAAAAACCTATTTAAATATTTTTTTAGCCCAGATATGAACTCATATCCTTCCTATTATAGGCACGAACTCTTACTAACAGCGCTCATGCATCTTAATTGTCGGATGCTATTTATTAAAGTGATGCGTCATAAAAACAAAAAAAAAAGTTTTTTACCGAGAACATTTTTGATTGTAGGTCTATTTTTCGCCAATGGCCGGCACGATAAGCTTTAAAATGAGGGTCCAGTGTTAAAAGTTGCTTTAAAAAAGGTTAAATCTGTCTTGGTAACAGAAAGAATGCAAGAGAAATAATACGTAAGATTTTTCAAAGAAACAACAGCATTATTTTTCGTTCTCCCTAATACTGTAAACTCCAGATTATCCGCGGATTAGTGTGGCACGGGAACCGCAAATAAGCAAACATCGCGAATAATCCGAAAAATAGGTGAAACCGATACTAGAAAAAAAAGTCAATAGCACAACAAAAAATTCGAGTTATAGCTAAAAATGACAACATTGAATGTAAAAAATATCTTGAAATCTAAAAACGACCAATAACGCACTAGCATTTGTCCGCGTTCGGTAAATCATCACCATAAATCTATATATATAAATGAGACTACTTTTGTATGTATGTATGTCCGGGGTAATCTTTAAAACTACTCGACCGATTTTAACCATTTTTCCACCTTTGATAGCTACAGTAACAGGGAGCAGGATAAGTTATTATTTATTTCTAAAAAACTTAGTTTTAAAAAGTTATTATGGAAAACAATAAATTTCATGTCATTTCCCCATTGAATGATTAAATTTGTTGCAAAAATTTGTTGCCTCGCAACAACAATATTAATAGTAATCATGATGAAAATTTTGAGGCAAGGCTACTCTGGAGTAAGTGTGAAATTTATTGCTTTCTTGGGGATTTTTATATTTATCTATGCCAATAATCTATACCAGGTAAAATAAAAAGAGAATTGATATTGGCAACAGTTAGAAAATAGAAAGTGTTAATCACATCAGATGTTTTTACCAATTGAGTTTTCGCAAACGGACTCACAAGGCTAGACACTGTAATAATGGGACTTTTTTAACGTGCAATATTTGGAAATGGTTGACTCCAATGCGATTTATAGTATAAATATATATTTATTTTAATATACAAAGCTTATAACAATTCCTATTTATTTACCTAAACATTATTTGTAGCTTGCAGTTGTATTTAGGGTGTGTAATGCAGTTTTTTAAGTTATCCAGACAAAAAAATAACCATTGTTTACAGAAGTAGCCATTTATGTATATTAGGGTGATTCAAAAAAAATTTTTTTTTGAATTTCTTTGATCTTACCCCGCAGTTTTTTTACTCTATTCATGAATGTGATGTATGTAAAGTTTTAGCTCAATTGAATAATATTTAGAGGTCGCTCAACGCGATCGAATTCTGTTGAAAATTAGCAATTTCGAGAGTTGGAGTATATAACTTCATTACCAGAAATAATATTGTTCTTCATATAAAATGGAATAATTAAAAATGTTAGTTTACTCTACTAAGTAATTACTCAATAAAATAATAGCTCAATGTGAGTTGTAACAACCCCCCCCCCCCGCTCCAAAGCTGCATCATCTCTTACTTGAGTTTGGGTAGAAAATGCAGCTGCAAGCTCTGGCAGAGGTTTCTGTTTTCCTTTCGGTTGTTTGAGGTGTATGAGTTTATTCGGCTAAAACGCCTAGCATCCACTCTAGACAGGGCCCAATATAAGTGACAGAAAACCACTTTGATAGTAGCTGCTACAGTACAAAGTATGGGTCAAAATGGGGAGGATTTGACAACGTCCATGAAACGGTAAGGGCAAACTATTCGTTCTGAATCGGCCGTTAACTTATAAAAGTCGTTTAAATCTATGACTTCCTTTGATAATTCATTGGAACAAAACACTTATGCAAAATATATTGGGAAAATGAAGGAGGATCGGCGGGTTTCATACCAGTATTAGTATCAGGACCACAAGCATTGATGATTTACTTCTGAGTTTCTAGTAAGTTAGTCAGGCACTGGAATTGCTACGGCAAATGCTGCTGCACGATAACCAGTTAGATAAATGGGAACTTACTGAGCTCGTACGTGGTATGTGTTTCAATACGACATGCAGTGCCGGTACTAAAGTTGGAGCATGTTTGAACTTGGGAAATATATTTCCATTATACTTCAGACATTGTGTTTTCTGTAGTACTACAATGGAAGTCTATTCTAGTCTTGGTCTCTCGGTATTTTAACCGGTAATCCAAGAAATAGGTAGAATTGGGGTATTTGATTGCGTGCAATGTCAAATGCGGTGTCAATTGCGTGAAAGCATCCACTGCCATTGGATCTACAATACTGCTTTTTAAGCGGTTTCAGCAATCATAGTCAAGGATAAAACATTCTAATTTTAAACCTGGAGTGAGAAACGATGAGGTTGAGGAGTTGGTAGCCAATTCAGAGCAACGTGCACCTAGTAATGGAAGTTGCGCAAAGTCAACTTCTGATGACCCATGCAAAAGAAGTGTCCAAGGAAGATATTTGAGCTTAGTGCGATTTTCTTAAGCGGAGCACCTTCTCTTGGTTTTTGTTTTCGTATCCCAGGAGCGGTTCCTCGTGTTATATCTGTGTCAAAGATTCTTTATGGCGTCAAGCTATGGATATTTCACAACCAGTTAAACTTGCAACCGGACAAAGAAAAGGTATTCGTAACCTATGAATGTGATTTCTTTCACATTCTTATCGTTAATGGGAAATAAAATCTAAGAGCTGGGTTCCCAGCAACCCTTTTTGTGCAAGTACTGAGAAATGATTTGAAACGTTTACAGGCGTCCTTATTCATGTAAAGAAGAAACTCAAAATATATCAGCTGTTTGATTATGAGCATTGGAATCTTCAAGATAGCTACCAACAAGGCTTTGGCCCTTGGTGAAGCATTTGTTAAGACTATCACTAACGAGGAAAAACAAAGACAGTGTCTTCTTCAAGTGGTACAGGAGCACAGAAAAGGTTTCAAAGTTGTAAAAAAGTAACCTTCAAAAGTATTAAAAAAATTAATGAGTGAGTTACTATACATATATTTAATGTATTTAAATTTGTTTTTTATATTTTTTTCCGTATTTGGTTAGTTTTCATACTTTTCTGCATTTCATTGGTTTTTCAGATATATAGTTCAGTTTGTGATTGCAAGCTTTTTTCTTCGAAGATATAAAAAAGCAATAAAGTAACTTTATTATTATTATTTACGTTTGCATTTCTGCCACTATCACAAAATTTGAAGTACTTCTAAATGTAAATATAGTTTACTAAATTTTGGGCAAATAATTTAGTTTATATGAAACCCTAAATAAGACGGTAAGACGAACAAAAATACAAAGGCTACTTTTTTCCATAGATATCATTTACGTTCACGTTTTTGTCATTATCACGAAATTTCAAGGCGTTTGAGCGACCTCTAAATATTAATATATTTTGTCAAAATTTTGCACAAATAATCGGTGTATATAGTGGCACAAAATAAGAGGGTAAGACGAACAAAAATACAAAGGCTACTTTTTTCCATAGGTATCATTTACGTTCACGTTTTTGTCATTATCACGAAATTTCAAGGCGTTTGAGCGACCTCTAAATATTAATATATTTTGTTAAAATTTTGCACAAATAATCAGTGTATATAGTGGCACAAAATAAGAGGGTAAGATGCACAAAAATACAAAGTTTATTTTTTTCCATACATTTCTGAATCACCCTAATGTATATACATGTGCACTTTAATGTTGAAAAAATTATGAAAGAGTTTCACTGAAACACATATTACGCGGCAGAAACCCGGGCAGAACCGGGTACCCGACTAGTAATTAAATATACAGTAAACTCTCACTTACGCGCCGGCCCAAGGGACCGACAAAAAGACGCATAAGTGAGAGAGACGTATAAGTGAACAAGCCGATTTAAAGGACTAAAACATAACATAGGTTCCAATGAGAAAATGAATTAAAATGTTTTTATAGACGAGGAACATTTTACTATGGTTTGGCAATTACTGTAACGTAACTAATATGATAAAGAAAAAACAAAAATTGTAGCATACCTAATTACAAACTGTTCCCTCTAAAACAATGCATAATAGATAATTGTCCCTCTCCGAACTCTAGTTCATGCGGAAAAAACGCTTTCCGTGAGCAATAAAGGCGAAAGATTGAAGAGGAAAGTGAAGAAAAATGCTTATTTTTTAAAGAAATTAAATTAATTTTTTTTACATTTTACGAAAAATTCGGCACATAAGTGAAATATTTATCTTTAGAGCGACGCATAAACGAATGATATTGTCATTATTTTGCTATGGAATGTGCTGGGACCACTGAAAATCGTCGTATAAGGGAAAAAGGCGCATAAATGAGGCGGGGTATAAGTGAGAGTTCACTGTAGTTTCAAAAAACTAAAAAACACTCTTTTAGAGTTATTCAAACTGAAAAGAACTATCTCATTAAAACTATAGATTAAACTATATTTCATGATACTCTAACTGATTTCCCTCTGATTTTCAAAACTGTTATACATCCGCTAAGTTTACATGGACTTATAATACAACAACATGTAATATAGTTTAGCCTTTAGTATTAATAACAGTGTTAAATATGTAACTTTTATCTTTGAACAGAGCGTGAATTTTATCTTTTATTCAGAGTTACATAAAAACAACTGAAACACTTATAATACATCACCATGCAATAATATAGTTTAGCCTTTAATATTAATAATAGCATTTTAAAAAATACTTTTATATTTGCAAGGAACGTGAATTTTATCTTGTATTCAGTGTTACATACATACAAACAAACAAACCCACATGTGAAACTAATAAAAGCATATTCAAATAGGTAAAAACGATACTAGAAAAAAAGTGTCAATAGCACAACAAAAAAGTCCAATTAGAGCTAAAAATAACAACATTGAATGTAAAAAATATCTTGAAAATCTAAAAACGACCATTAACTCACTCGTATTTTTCTGCTTTCAGTAAATTATCATCATAAAAGAAAAAAAAGTGTTAAAGATAAATGAAAAATCTGAACAGCGGAAAATCTGGAGTTTAGTAAAAAAATCCTACGCACAACAGATTATACTGCCGTGCTAAGCACAAAAGTCGTATCTGCACTTTTTAACCCATTTATGCCCAAGTTTTTTTTAACAAGTTTTTTCAATTTTTATCTGCTTAAAACTCTTACTTGGAGTGGTTTACATACATTTTAGGCTTAAAATAGTTCGCCGTTGTCATATTTATTAAGTTATTTATCGTCCTGTTTATGAGATATTTTGCAGATATGTGAGCAAAATACGACCTTACTTGACTTTACTTTTGCAAAGTAACATTGCAGAAGGCATCTCTGATCAATTTTAAACAAAAAAGTTAAAAATAGTTTAATTTTATGAAAAATAAGTTCGCAAAAAAAAACTTACTTTTGTGGCTACATGCTGGATCGTTGCTTGACTGATTTGTCTGAAAATAGCTGCCAATAAATAAACTCTGATATCCAAACAGTGGCTCTAACTGGTTTTCTCGAGAAGAAGGACTATTTCACTTGTGAAAAACAGCTTTAGTAAAATGATTTTCCCATTACAGGTTTTTGTATGCAGTAACTAACAAGCACCCCACTTTTAGGCTACTGGCATAAATGAGTTAACTAAATACAAAATTATATGATGATTTGAGAACGGGAAATATTTTTCAAGAATTCTGAAAAAATTTCGTCTGAATCAAATACATGGTGGTGCAAAACATTAAAGAGTTATTTCTCAGTATGAGCTCGATTGCAGATATGTACCACTTCTGCGCTTAGCACCGCAGTGATAGACAGCAGAAAAAAAACACGAGACTCACCATGGTGTAGACCCCGCAGGCGAAGCTCCCATCCCGGACGGACTTCCAGCAGCAGCACGTCTTCATCACAGGCATGCTGCCGGATAGATCTCTGCCGGATAGCGTCGGGGACTACTTTGGCGCGCTCCGTCCGAGTCCGGAGAAGTGAAGGATTCGGCAGAAGCGTGCACGTGTGTGGTGCGAATAGCCGCACGTGCGCAGAACCGGCGAGTTATGGATCCCTGGCTGGTTTCCCCGAACTATCCTGGAGAGAAAGGTTTGGGATTGGTTTTTCTCTCAGTGGATACATTTTTATTTGAATACTAAATTTTAGAGTAAGCATTTAAATATTATTTTTAGAGAGCTCAAAATGTATGAAAAATCGTTGTGGTGATTACTTAACTTATAAGAGTAACATTTAATGTTTAAGCAAAAATAATTAAATTATAGTTTAAAAAAACTAAAAAATACGTTTTTAGAGTTAATCAAACCAAAAATAAAAGTTGAATTTCCGCTAAGTTTACATGCACTTATAATAATACATCAACATGTAATATAGTTTAACCTTTAGTATGAATAATAATGTTAAATACTATATTGCTTTTATATTTTTTTGCAAAGAACGTGAATTTTATCTTTTATTCAGAGTTACATACAAACAACTGAACACACTTAAAATACATCAACGTGCAATATAGTTTAGCCTTTAATATTAATAATAGTATTAAACATGTTTCTTTTATATATGTTAAGAACGTGAATTTTATCTTTTATTCAAAGTTACATACATACAAACAAACAAACAAACAAGTTCACATGTGAAGCGACTAAAGCGTACTAAAAAAAAATGCCCGTTTACTATTTTTTTTTTTTTAATGTGTGAATACATTTTTACTTGAATACGAAATAACAAAAAATAAAAAATGTTTTTGACTTCAGAGGACTAGAAATGTATGAACCATCGTTGTGGGGATTACTTAACTTTTAAAAAGTAACATTCATTGTTTGTGCGAAAAAAAAAAAACTTCCCGTGTGCTAAAAAAATCTCTTGAAAACTTCAATTCCATAAAGGTTTTCAGCAATAATAAAACTGCTTCATACGTAGCGTTATTTTCAGGCCTGGACGAAGAAGAGAGTTATGGATCCTTTTCAGAGTTTGCGTTTCCGCGAATTATATTACAGTGAACACTCACTTATACGCCGTACAGTGTGGCATACGGGGCAAAAATCCACCGAATTCGCGCGGTTTGAGATAGCAATTTCTACTTGGTCTCAAACTGCGGCAAAATTCTTCTACTATTTGCCACTGGTACCACAATTTTTAATTTTTTAACCCCTTTTTCCCGCCAGCGCCCTTAGTGGACCCGAAAGTGAGTAACCATATTTTGTTCCTGATAAGTGGATCAATACTAAGTGAAATTGAAGGTAGAAGATAGTAGAACACAACTTTTGGTCGCTTCAGGGCCAATGTAAATGCTTTTACCTTCGTGTTAGGCATGATTTTTTACGTTTTTCTATTGGAAAAATTGGTTTTCTTGGTTTTCATACATCTCCCGAGCAAAAAACAAATATATTTTTAATGCAAACTATATCTGTTTATTCATTTTTAAAAGTTCGAAGTGTTAAGACCTCCCTACATTACTGAAAAATTGCTCAAAATCCAAATTTAAGCCCTAGATCCTACCATTTTCTACGAGAACACATCTGTGTGATAGCGGGAAAATGGCATATATTTTGTGTGTGTGTGTGTGTGTATATATATATATATATATGTATGTATATATATATATTTATTTATTTATTTATTTATTTATTTATTAAATGCTTTCAGGGTAAAACTGCATTTCACCAAAACAGAAGACATTTACTTTTTCTAGCATCCTGCTTCAATAGGACTTTATCACAAATTTAGAATTATTTTATTTTCTTTATGCTTGTTGCCAATACTCAAAACTGAGAAAGAAAGATACAGCAAAATAATGTTAATTTAATGTAAATAAATGTTAATTTTATTGTTGATTAACTCGATTGCAATTTCTTAATTTACAGACAATGCAAGAAGAATTTTTTTTAATGTAAAAATTGACTGATTTTTTAAAGTTTTTCTTTTGTATATTTATTCAAATAATTGTTAATTTTATTGTTGATTAACTCCATTGCAATTTTTTAACTTGCATACAATGCAAGAAGAATTTGTATATTAATGTAAAAAGTGATTAATTAAAAAAAAATCTTTTCTATATTTATTCCAATAAATGATAATTTTATTGTTGATTAACTCCATTGCAATTTCTTAATTTACAGACAATGCAAGAATTTGTGTACAAATGTAAAAAGTGATAGATTTTTTAAAATTTTTCTTTCACATATTAATTCAAATAAATGTTAATTATTGTTGATTAACTCGATTGCAATTTCTTAATTTAAAAATACAATATGTAATTTTCCGTAAACACACAGATGTGTTCTCGTAGAAAATGGTAGGATCTAGGGCTTAAATTTGGATTTTGAGCAATTTTTCGGTAATGTAGGGGGGTCTTAACGCTTCGAACTTTTAAAAATGAATAAACAGTTATAGTTTACATTAAAAATATATTTGTTTTTGCTCGGGAGATGTATGAAAACCAAGAAAACCCATTTTTCCAATAGAAAAACGTAAAAAATCATGCCTAACACGAAGGTAAAAGCATTTACAATGGCCCTGAAGCGACCAAAAGTTGTGTTCTACCATCCTCTACCTTCAATTTCACTTTGTATTGATCCACCTATCAGGAAAAAAATATGGTTACTCACTTTCGATTTCAAAATCGCGACTTGAGTCCACTAAGGGCGCTGGCGGGAAAAAGGGGTTAAAAAATTCAAAGTCGTGGTATCAGTGGCAAACAGTAGAAGAATTTTTCCGCATTTTGAGACCAAGTAGAAGTTGCTATCTCAAACCGCGCGAATTCGGTGGATTTTTGCCCCGTATGCCACACAGTGCGCCGCCTCATTTATGCGCTTTTTTCACTTATACGACGATTTTAAATGATCCCAGCACATTCCATTGCAAAATAATGATAGTATAATTCGTTTATGCGTCGCTCTAAAGATAAATATTTCACTTATGTGCCGAATTTTCCCTTAAATGTATGAGAATTTATTTATTTTCTTTAAAAAATAAGCATTTTTCTTTACCTTCCTCTTTACTCTTTCTCCTTAATTGCTCACGGAAGGCATTTTTCCCGCATGAACTAGAGTTCGGACAGGGACAATTATCTATTATGCATCTTTTTAAAAGTAACAGTTTGTAATTAGATATGCTACAACTTTTGTTTTTTTTTTCTCCTTATCATTATAGTTACGTTACAGTAATTGCCAAACTGTAGTAATATATCCCTTTTCTATAGAAACATTCTTATTCACTCTCTCATTAGAGCCTACGTTGAGTTTTCGTCCTTTAAATAGGCTTGTTCACTTATACGTCTCTCTCACTTGCGCCTTTTTCTGTTGGTCCCTAGGCAGACGCAAAGGTGAGAGTTCACTGTAAGTTGAAAATTTTTTGGTAACTTCTTCTTTTTTTTAAATCTATGAATACATTTTTCCTTCTTCCAATTTTGTACGAATAAAGAATAACAACTTAAATATTTAAAAATTATTTAAAAACTTAAAGTGATTCGACATGTATGAATCATTGTTGTGGTAATTACTTAACTTGCAAAGAGTAACACCCTTTGTATATGCGGGGGGGGGGGGAGTCCGTTTACTAAAAAGTCTTTTGAAAACTGGGCTTCGATGAGGTTTTGAAGGAGCCATAAAGTTTTTTTGTAGCATTATTTGCAGAACCGGGCTATACGGCGAGTTATAGATCCCTTGCTGGTTTCTGCAAAGTTCCCCCGTAAAGAAATGTTTTTAGACGTTAGAGTAGAACGATCGATTCAGTTTAGACTTTCTAACGGATATTGAATTAACATTCCATCTATGATGTAACAAACGAGACTTGTTGCATCGGTTGAGGTCGACAAACAGTTCGTAATAATGAGATTTCGTTATAAAGAATTCTTTGGTTAGTTGATCAGTAGGATTATTGTACTCAGGTCTATGATGAATACGTTTGATAAAGTATTGATTTATACCCACACATATCATGTCATTTAACCCTTCACTGCACGGTGTGCCTGATCTGGCACAAACCAAAAAAACCCTCATATATTCCTCTGATATTTAAATACCGTAAAATGGGGTGTATAGGAACAGCGGGGTCAATCGGAACAAAACTTCCCGACCGTACAAAGAAATTCTTCATAAATATACTATTGAGTATTTTTCGCCATGAATTTTTTTTTAGAAAGGTAAGATCATAGGAAGTAGGAAAAAATTACTTTTGTCAATCTGGCAACGCTACTGGCTTCTAAAGAGGGCTGCACGTTGAATGCTAGAAAACATCACATTTTCATAGACTGCAAAACTTCATATGCAAGAACAAACCTTCTTATATTTAAAAACTATGAGTGGTATGTTTCAATTATACATGTATCTAAACAACAGAATACCACATTAGAATTTACATTTTTTATAAATTGTGTCATAAAAGTGAAGAATTCTGAAAAATGCCATAGGAAAAAAATTTGCGGGGTGAATCGGAACACTTAGTTCTGTTGTTCCAATTCAAACTTATTTGAAGAAAACTGTTTGAAAACTTAAGATTCTAACCCTAATTCTTCTAATCAAGACAAGGACAAGGATTTATTACTGTTTATCCCTTCTCGTGAGCAACTAGATCTTAGAATGACAAAAGTTGCAGATTTCAAAAGATGTTTTCTCCAGGAGACTTCTTTTTACTTAAAATAAAAGGGGGAAAGTCGCATAGACTTTATGTAGTAAACGTCCAGCACACAGACAGTGATGAATATGCGAAAAAATCTTTCAGGACAATCCCCGAAACCCAGAAATTTCAAAAAACTAAAGAAAAGGTAGAGTTCATCCCAGGAGATGTTATGAAAAAACTTAAGCCAAGTCACAATTGCTAGTTTTAAGGACAAGTACATATTTGTGGACGACATGAGTGACTTCCATTCATGGTAAATCTTTGTATTTCAATTCAAAAGTATTTCTTAAAATTACTTTTCATTTTTCATGAGTTCAAAATTATTTTGAATTTTCACAAATTATAAACGTTTACTGGTACTGAAATTATACATTTATTTGACAATAATTATCTGTTCTTATTCTCCCCCATCAATATTACTCATGTTTGTGAGACCTATTACAGATTAAATTGAAAAAAATAAAAATTTTAACAAGTGTTCCGATTGACCCCTATCAGCGGGGTGATTCGGAACACCCATAATTTGCTATATATTTTAATAGTAATTGTTCAAAATCTTTTGTCTTTGCTTGGAATATCAAAAGTAAAGCGAGACCGAAGTTTTTATCCAAAAAATAAAATTAAAAAAAAATCTTTTAACTGCTTTTTTTACAATCAAAGCTGAAAAGTGTTCCGATTAACCCCATTTTACGGTACAGTTAAACTGAGCTTTGTGCCCCTTCTGGAAAATTGCTATAACAGTTTAGTGTAATTTTTATGCACTAGTTAGTTGCACTAGTCTAGGTATCACAGTTTTTGCTTTTGAAAAATAGAGTGTCTGCATTACCGTAAAAAGTGTGCTTAATCATTATTTCCTCTGTTCTAAATATGTTTAAATATATATGGTGTACTTAGTGGCAAAAATTTGTTTGTTCCACTAATGGCACGAAACACATTGTAGATTATTACACTTATCAGTATAAGCACATACTATGTGCTTTGTGGCATATGTAGAACAAACAGTTAAAACATCATTTTTGGTGCAAATTTTTAAGATTAATTTTTTTCTTCATTTTTCCTGAACTCAGGGCTATTTAAAGGTAACATATAATTTTTTTCATGAAAATATTAAAAATCGTGCAGTGAAGGGTTAAGCAACCCTAATATTGTTATTTGTTTGTTTGTGATATGTAAAATGCATTTCAAAAATAACAATTAAAAACACATTGAAAAGAAAAACTTTTTGCTTAGCAATACAAGTAAAAAAGTGACTTGACTATGTCAGAAAGTTTTTAATTTTTAGCCCGAAATAATTTTTGATAATGTAAGAGTGAGGCGAAAAAAATATGTCCATTTTTTCCAACCGTCGGAAAGGAATGCCTTGGTGGCGTCTAGCTCTTTCAGAACCAAGAATAGCTCAGAAGCCAAGCTATCCTGAGTTTCCCTATAACTTTTCCGACTACTTTCTTCTTTTAGTGCCCAAGGTTTTGTAATTTTTCTTCAGTCTTTGATCATGTTGTATTTATATACAGGGTGTCCTCTCCAATCGTGGACCAATAGCTAATTTCTAAACCGTTAGAGATAAGCATAGAGTTTATTTAGGAAAAAATCTCCAAATTACGAAAGGAATTTTGGGTCCATTCAATGTTTTTCAAAAAATCAAATTTTGAAAGAGTTACGAAATTTAAATTTTTATACAGCCCCCCCAGTCCTATCAATCATATTTAGTAAAACATTTTTGACACTGTAACGTTTAAAACTGAAGAAAAATCACTGTTCTACGACAAAAATTGACCGAGTTATGACGTTTTTAAAAATCAAGATTTTGCATTATTTCATGACGTCATCGAGAGATCGCATAAGGGAACGGATGCGAAATCCTTCAAAATCTTGATTTTTCAAAACGTCATAACTCGGTAAATTTTTGTCGTAGAACAGTGATTTTTTTTAGTTTTAAACGTTACAGTGTCAAGAATGTTTTACTAAATATGATTGATAGGACTGGGGGGCTGTATAAAAATTTAAATTTCGTAACTCTTTCAAAATTTGATTTTTTGAAAAACATTGAATAGAACCAAAATTCCTTTCATAATTTGGAGATTTTTTCCTAAATAAACTATATGCTTATCTCTAACGGTTTAGAAATTAGCTATTGGTCCACGATTGGAGTGGACACCCTGTATATTGAAAGCTATGCGAAGAACGGAAATCAATTGCGACACATTCATACTTTAGCGAAACATATTTTCATATACATTTTTATGTAGTAAATGCTATGCTATAAAGTTCTCGTAATAGAAGGGGCAAGTGGATAAAGGTGATATGTGACATTTGAATTTCGCCGATTTACACAATCTCAGACTAGTGTGTTCAAGTGTGATAACTCACAAACACAATTGAACGGGCAAGTGAATAAAGGTGATATGTGACATTTTTTTTTATTCTAGAAAAAGCTTTCAAAAAAAATTATTACCTTATCACCTTCATCTATGGTAAAAAGTAAGTTTTTCAAAAATTGTCACATAACTCCTTTATCCACTTGCCCTTTCAATTGAAGTGCTGGGTGCATGAAGGGGCAATGTTACATGTTTTAAAAATACAATCTGGACCCAGGTAAGCAAACAACACTTGGTACAATAAAAAATATAATTCAACCGCGACGAGATGGCCGGTATCAATCAAATGAGAAAACTAGTTCATTCCTTAAAATAGGTATTAAAATAGGTGGAATTTCTACCCATTCAAATTCCCCCATCAATTGTGAATCTCATTCCTCAATTTTCATCTACGTATCACCCCTTCCTAAAAATGGACAATCCTGAAAAAAGGAGGAGTCATAGGCCATCTCTGCGAAGTTGAATTATAGATGTCATTAGACCAATTCCATACGCTCACTTAACGACAAAACCAAAAAACTTAAGAAGCCGCAACAATAAAACTTTAAACCTAGGTTACTCTAATCTATGGGCGATTCTCTGTAAACTCGTCATTTTTCACACGAAATCTGTCCGGGCATGGTTTTTTGAAATGTTCGTATAATTATAATACTATTGCTCAGAAAATGAATCTATTACTTTGGTTTGAAAGAGGGCCAATTGAAGATTGTGTTTTTCTGATAAATCATGATAGGGGGTAAGTCCCCTTCCTAGTATAACGAAGCAGGGGACTGTGCCAGGTGACTGTGTTTTTGCTCTTTTTACGTAATAATGCTCTTTTTACGCAAAACTATTGGAACATAATTGGTTACGAGACTACCTATAAATTCAAGCACAAATCGTGGACATAATAACTAATATGTTTCATAATTAAACTAATTGACATTAATAAAATCACTTCCCAGAGGACTGTTTTCGTAACGACCCTGATGCATACTTTCATCACAAATGTGGCTCTGAAACTAAACAAAGTATCGTTTCAACACCGTTCTCAGCAGTTTCCGCAAATTCAGCCTGACTACTTTAAACTTCATGACAAAAAACATTTGCAAGGGTAACAGATTATTTCTATTGGAGCCTCGAACTTGTGGCAGGGGACTGTTTGAAAAATCTCCGGACAGAATTTACATGACAATTTTAAGTTTTAGAAATACGTAATTAGACCTTATTTCAGAAAAAAGATATAGTTGCATTATTCTATTTTTAGATATTAATTGCCAAATTTATGTAGTGTTAATAGGTTTTTTGAAATATTGCCTTGAAGTGTTAAACTACTGGATTGGGACAGCCAGGGGACTGTGTTTTTGGTGCTTAGATAATTTACAGAAAAAAAATTTAATAGTTACCACTCCAAATACAATTGGGCCACAAAGTATTAATGCTTTACTTATATTAAGAGTAATAATTACTTTATTACACTTTATTATTTTTAAAATACTCGGTCCGGACAGCGAATTACCAGTTTACAGAGAATCGCCCCTATAAGGTTTTGTTACATGACCCCTTTATCTCTCAAGCCCTTCCAATTGTTAAAAAATCCATTAGCTCAAAACAAATTATAACTTACGTTATTCTCGCTCTTTTAGCACCACATTTTGTAGCTTCGAGTGAATACTTCTTCATTTTAAATATTCTTGCTTAACTACAGCTCTTAACTTTAAATAAGTGCCGTTAAATATTTAATTAACCCGTAATTTCTTTAGCATGCTATATACCATTCCTATCATGGCTCGCTTTGCATTCAGCTGCGGTATTCCCTTTTAAGTACTTCGAAATAATTTACATCGTAATTATGTAGTTCTTTTAGGAGTTTTATGTGGTTTTAAGTTCAGTACAAAATAGAGAGAAACCGTGTTTTTTTTTCGAAGGATGAAAGAGAATGCGAGAAAGAAACATTAAGGTTCATAAATATTTAAAAAATTCTGATTTTAAACTTCCTCGTTGCATTTTAGCATAATGTAACACCATTAGTAGAAGAATATACGATTTTCTTTTCATGCAAAGTAAAACTGGAAAGTAGATTTAATTTTTTTTTTCAACCAAATTTCAAGCTCTTCCTCATAATATAAAGACGTATCCAACAAATCCAGAAAGCGAGTTTCTTTCTGTGCATCCAAGACCTGAAATTCGCCACAGTCTTCTAGAATCGTGTTATCTTAAAGCGAAATTTACAAGAAAGACTAAACATGATAAAATTTCCATTTTCTGGGACATTACCTTTAAATCCTCTGAGAGGAAAAGAGGCTCGGCTCGTTTTCAGTTTGCAAAATGAAAACTTATTCAGCGTGGTTCTTACACATTTTTGTTCCCCTTCTTTATAAAACATTTTATATTCGGTGGCTCTGACTAAAGCCACTATGAGAAGAGTTAACTTATCCGCCATTTTGGTTTCAAGAGAGAACGCCTGATAACTTCTCTTTTTGCTTTGATTCACGTAAATAATATTTTGAATTTCGAATTTAAATAATATTTTGAACATTAAATTTGTATCTTCAACAAAAAAAAGGGTGGGATTTTCTCCTTTTTAGCCTACTTTCCCGTTACAAATAAAAGAAAGACGAAAAAAGTATTAAAAGTAGCTTAATGCATCTAAAAAATATCGCCAAGTTAAAAAAATATCGCCAAGTTAAAACAATATCGCCAAGTCCAAAAAATATCGCCAAGTTAAAAAAAATAAAAAGATAAAATGAATATCGAAAAATTAAAAATTTGAAAGTAGGGTATTGAGATGGGGAATTTGTGTGTCGGTCTGTCGGTCTGTCTGTCTGTCCCCCCCCCCCCCCTAATAACTTTTGAATGAACATTCCGATTTGGACAACTTTTTTTTGTTGGAAAGATCTCGGCGAGTACAGCTCATTCCCATATTTGATTTTTCGATTTGAACAATTTTTGGTTCAACTTTGAGCCGTTCAAACAACCGGTCCCACGATACTAACTTTTTACTGAACAGTCCGATTTGAACAAACTTTTTTTTGTTGGAAAGAACTTTTCAAGGATACTTCATTCCCGTATTTACATTTCCGATTTGAACAATTTTTTGTTCAACATTGAACCGCTCAAGCAAACTGTCGCTCCTAATAACTTTTGAGTGAACAGTCCGATTTAAATAAACTTTTTCTTTGTTCGAAGGATCTCAGCAAGGACACTTCATTACCGTATTTAAATTTTCAATTTGAACATTGTTTTCGTTCAACATTGAACCGTTCAAGCAACCTTTCCCCACCTAATAACTTTTGAGTGAACCGTCCGAATGGAATAAACTTTTTTTTGTTTGAAAGATCTCGGAGAGGCTTTCCCATACATTCCCATATTTCGCTTTTTGATTTGAATCATCTTTCGTTCAATATTGAACCGTTAAGAAAAAAAAATAACATTAGCGTCTACGGGGAATTTAAGTTGAATGTTGATCCTGAACTTAAAGTCGGATTTCCTTCAAACTAACTTTGTAAGAAAATGGTTATGATAAATAATGTTTGTTAAGTACTTTTCTGAGTAATCTTCGGTGAGGACTCTGATTCCGACTCCGACTCCGCGAACATGGCGGAAATGCAGGCTCAGAAAAAAATTACTGAACGTGCAGACGATTTTTTGTTTATTTATTCATTTGTTTTATTTTATTTATTATTATTATTATTTTTATTTTTTTGCAGACGATTTTTTTGTAACAAAAATTTTTCATTCACGGGAACATTATATTCTTTATTTATATTTAACAACTGCCAACGGATTAAAAGTGAAATTCGAGACATTTTATTAACGGACGAGTTTTTTTTTTCTTTTTTTTCTTTCTTTGATGCTCTTTGTACTTTTATTTATTTATTTATTTATTTATTTATTTATTTATTTTATTATTATTTATTTATTTATTTATTTATTTATTTATTTTTGAAAACGATGGAAGATTTTTTCTACGGAGGAACAGTAACAGTTACACTCTTTAAAAGGTGCGACAAAACTTTATTTATTCGTTAATTTCTTTTTACGTGTCTATTTCATCTGATGAGAGGGGTATATTTTGCTTTTTAAAATCAGCTCTAAGTGCTAAAAAGGTATGTTTGACATAATTTTCAGTCTCAGATAATCAAGAGAATAATGATCAGATGCGAGAATACCGATGTCGATGTACGGGAAAGTAGGCTCGTTTAGTTCTTGACAGAACTTCTTTTTTTAGCCTACTTTCCCGTTAAAAATGAATGAAAGAAGAAAAATGTATTAAAAGTAGCTTAATGCATCTAAAAAATTTTGCCAAGTCCAAAAAATATCGCCAAGTTAAAAAAATAAAAAGGTAAAATGAACATCGAAGAATTAGAAATTTGAAAGTAGGGTATTGAGATGGGGAATTTGTGTGTCGGTCGGTCGCTCTGTCGGTCTGTCTGTCCCCCCCCCCCCTAATAACTTTTGAATGAACATTCCGATTTGGACAAACTTTCTTTTGTTGGAAAGATCACGGCGAGTACAGCTCATTCCCATATTTGATTTTTCGATTTGAACAATTTATGGTTCAACTTTGAACCGTTCAAACAACCTGTCCCGCGATGCTAACTTTTAAGTGAACAGTCCGATATGAACAAACATTTTTTTTGTTCGAAAGATATTTTCAAGGATACTTCATTCCCGTATTTACATTTTCGATTTGAACAATTTTTCGTTCAACATTGAACCGCTCAATCAAGCTGTCACCCCTAATAACTTTTGAGTGAACAGTCCGATTTAAATAAACTTTTTTTTTGTTCGAAGGATCTCAGCAAGGATACTTCATTACCGTATTTAAATTTTCAATTTGAACACTTTTTCGTTCAACATTGAACCGTTCAAGCAACCTTTCCCCACCTAATAACTTTTGAGTGAACCGTCCGAATGGAATAAACTTTTTTTTGTTTGAAAGATCTTGGAGACGCTTTCCCATATTTCGCTTTTTGATTTGAACCATTTTTGTTGAATATTGAACCGTTCAGAAAAAAAATTAACATTAGGGCCTACGGGGAATTTAAGTTGAATGTTGATCGTGAACTTAAAGTCAGATTTCCTTCAAACTAACTTTGTAAGAAAATGGTTTTGAAAAATAACGTTTATAAAGTACTTTTCTGAGGACTCTGATTCCGACTCCGCAAACATGGCGGAAATGCAGACTCAGAAAAAAATGACTGACTGTGCAGACGATTTTATTTACTCATTTGTTTTACTTTATTTATTATTATTATTTTTTTTCGGCAGACGATTTTTTTTGTAACAAAAATTTTTCATTCACGAGAACATTTTATTCTTTATTTATATTTAACAACTGGCAACGGATTAAAAGTGAAATTCGAGACATTTTATTAACGGACGAGCTTTTTTTTCTTCTTTTTTCTTTTCTTTCTTTGATAAAATGTGTTTTGATGCTCTTTGTACTTTTATTTATTTATTTTATTATTATTTTTTTTTCTTGAAAACGATGGAGGATTTTTTTCTACGGAGGAACTGTAACAGTTACACTCTTTAAAAGGTGCGACAAAACTTTATTTATTCGTTAATTACTTTTTACGTGTCTATTTCATTTGATGAGAGGGGTATATTTTGCTTTTCGAAATAAGCTCTAAGTGCTAAAGAGGTATGTTTGACATAATTTTCAGTCTCAGATAATCAAGAGAATAATGATCAGATGCGAGAATGCCGATGTCGATGTACGGGAAAGTAGGTTCGTTTAGTTCTTGACAGAACTTCTAGTTCACTAGGAAAAGGAAAATACTAAACCATTTATGCCCAAGTTTTTTTTAGCAATTTTTTAAAAAATTTCATCTGTTTAAAAACTCTTACTTGGAATGGTTTACGTACATTTTAGGCTAGAAATAGTTCTCCGTTGCCATATTTATTAAGTTATTTAACGTCCTGTTCATGGGATATTTTGCAGATATGTGAGCAAAATACGACCTTACTTGACTTTACTTTTGCAAAGTACCATTACAGAAGGCATTTCTAATCAGTTTTAAGCAAATCATTTTAAAGTAGTTTAATTTTATGAAAAATAAGTTCGCAAAAAATCACTTTCTGTTACTACCCATGCTGGATCGTTGCTTGACTGATTTGTCTGAAAATAGCTGTCAATAAATAAACTCTGATATCCAAATAGAGGCTCTAACTGGTTATACCCATCACAGGTTTTTGTATGCAGTAACTAACAAGTGTCCCGTTTTTAGGCTACTGGGCATAAATGGGTTAATTAAAATTTAAGACAAGTGAGGGATAAAAATGCAATTGTTAACGGGGAACAGTTTCCATTGACACATTGACTTACAAGCTACAAAAATTCGTAGCATATGAGCTGGGTAAGAAAGTGCACCTGTCAACCAGCATTTACTGGTACCTGCTCAAAAGCCAAATAGCCAAGCTGATGACAGTGTACTAGATCCACAAAAGTTATAAATCTTTCTATCGCTTACTAGCAATTTTCTTCTACATATTTACAGAAAGAAAACGGCTTTAAAGTGCTGAGTTTCTCCACTGATTGGAGTTTTCATGCACTTGTTCGGGGTTCTTTTTTTCATTTACCCCCCCCCCCCAATCCTGATTCAGAATCATTAAAATTCTCTCAATTTTCTGGGAAATAGTTACACATATATTCTAAAGTATTTTCAGTGTCATGTCACAATTGCTACAATTTTTAACGATTCTATTTTTTTTAAACACAGATTTACTTAAGTGTTCATTTACTGGTTTTCTACTTTAACCACCAACGACTATAATAATGTAGTTGCAAATTCTTGAAACTACACTGGCGGAAAAAAAAAATCCCAACACCAAGAAAAAATTGCCGTAGAGTAATGAAATTTGGGTAATGCAATTGTCTAGTTTACATGTTTAATTGATTAAATGTACAAGATCACTGGCTAATTTAAGCTCAAGAAAATGCTGTGCAAATGTGAAATTCTGTTAATTTAATAGAGGGTGTAACCTCCAGAATTTTTAAGGCAAGCCTGCAAGCGTGCATGCATTATGTCATACAGGTGCCGAATGTCACTTTGTGGCATGGAGTTCCATGCTTGTTGCACTTGCTGTGTCAATACTAGGACAGTCATTGCTGACTGTGGATGATGCTCGAGGTGCCATCCCATAATATCCCATACGTTATCAATTGAAGACAGACCTGGTGAATTTGCCGGTCATGGTAACATGTCAGCTCTCTGTAGAGCACATTGCGTTACAGTAGCGATGTGAGGGCGAGCGTTATCCGGTTGGAAAACGCCCCCTTGAATGCTACTCATGAAGGGCTGTACTATTGGTTAAATTAACAGACTGACGACAAATTTTCAGTCAGTGAGTTTGGGATAACCACAAGAATGCCCCTGCTGTCGTAGGAAATTGCTCCAGAGACCATAACTCCAGGTGTGAGTCCTGTGTGTCTAAGCCGTAGACCGCTTGGATGCAGGCGGTCCCCTGGCCTCCTTCTGACCAATATACAGCCACCACTGGCACTAATTCAGAATCTGTTTTCATCAAAAATTACAACAGATCTCCACTCCGACCTCCAGTGAGCTCTGTCGTGGCACCACTGCCGTCGGAAAAGGCAATGGTTTGCAGTCAATAGAATACCGGCTACAGGCTGCCTGGCTCGGAGCTGTCCTTGAAGTAAACAGTTTCATACCATTCTTTGGGTCACGACGGTACCAACTGCAGCTCGAATGTCAGCCGCAGATGCAGTACGATGCGCCACAGCCGTACGCAAGATTCGGCGATCTTCCTTCTCAGTCGTGCCACGTGGCAGCTCGGAACTCGATCTTCTTGAGTTAGTACCATCCCTTGCCCATAGCTTCCAATAATCATACATGGTGGAAACATTCCCACCCAAGTCTTTCTGCAATATCGCGAAATGAAAATCCACCTTCTCGTAGCCAAATTGTACGACCTCGTTCAACTCGGTGAGACGTTGATAATGGCTTCTTCGTCTTCTTAAAGGTATTCCTAGCTAACATGAACGCAATTCGTCAAATTTCACGGAAAAATAATACACACGAGCTTCACAACACGCTTTTAAAACAAGCCTTATTTGCATGTTCTGAGTGACGCCAGCTGCGCCACACTTATGCGCGGAACACGAAATTTCAATCGATGTCATCTTTCAGTTTTATAAACACGTCTACCAAATTTCGTTTATCTAACACAAGTCTTTCTTGGTGTTGGGATTTTTTTTTCCGCCAGTGTAGATACAAAGCTATTGATGAACCAAAATGTCTGATCAGTCGACCTTTAAAGTGGTTCGAGTTTTGACTATCCAGCTTTGTATTATGCAAATATATATTTTTCTTTCTATTTAGTTCGCATTCATCATGAAACTTCTTCCCAAAAAACTACTTGCACATCTTTGGAGTAAAATTTCTTGAGCGATTTCAGTTGGTATCATTAGGATTTTGTAGTGCGTATTCAGGATGCTACTGAAATGGAATCATCCGGGCATTAAGTATAAAGGCGGAACCACTGGCTTGATTTTGAGGAGCTGTAATTCAGGTAAAATACTTCCTTTCCGAACTAATCACATCATTAAATTTGTTAAACATATTTCCTTCCGCACAACAGTGCTCTCTTTTATGTCGATAACCCTAAATTAACTTCTTGAATTTTCTAAACACACTAATAATTAATGGACCCTATTTTCTCTGCAAATCTCTTTATTTTACTAGAAGTTCATGGAACAACGCTTGATCAAACTCATATTTTCTGAAACACTGCTCTTAAATCCCTGGATTATATATAAATTCCTTTAAAAGAGATTAAGTATCTTATTAAAACGAAAGTGAAAATAATGGTTGGATTTAGTACCGAAGGTATGAACGTAAACAATACGTAAGTAGGAGAATGGGGGGCAAAGCCCAATAAAGAGAAGTTAGCTATTTCAAAATAAACAAATTGAAAATTTGTTCTAAAAACTGTTGTAAATGAAGAAGGAATAATGTATTTTGTAATACAACTATCATTAAAATGCTGATTTTCATTTTTAGCAGTTATTTTTGTACGTTCAAAAAAATATTTTCATCACAAAAAAAATGGGGCAAAATTAATTTTTTTTTTTTTTTTTTTTTTTTTTTGACAAAGCATTTTCTATTTGATGGTTGAAAATATATTTAATGAAATGAATGCCTAAATAAACGAACAAATGAATTAAATAATTTTAAAAAAATAAACAAATAGAAAAATAAATAAATGCATGAGATACTGCGAGAGAATGATAAATGAGTGCATAAAGTAGAGAACGAGTAAGGAAATAAGTGAATGAATGAATAAATAAGTGAATTAATAAGTAAATAAATTTAAACTAATTAATAAATGAAAAAAAAACGTGATTGAATAAAAGAATGAATAAGTAAAAGAAATAAATTATTTCACTTCCCCCATTCACTTTGCCCAGCGTGCACTTGACAAATTACATTGAGTATTTAAAAATTAAAACATGCTTAATTCGAGTAAAAGAAGTACTGCATCGGACCTCAACAAATCTCAGATAATAACTTAAAATAATAATTACAAGAAATTTATCATTTTATAATAATAATAAATATTTTTGATAAACCCTAATTTTTTCTACATGTGTATCAAATTCTGAAAATTGTACTCATTATTCCTTCGTCAATCCTTAAAACTGTTTATTGTTTGACTGGAATCAACTATATGTTTAGGAACTTAGTTAAAATATTATTAGATATGTGGCACTGCAAACTGAAAATATTTTACTATTTCACTTTGCCACCATGTTTCCCTAGAAAGTACTACAATGAACTCTCACTTATGCGCCGGCCCAAGGGACCAACCGAAAAAGATTCATAAGTGAGAGAGACGTATAAGTGAACAAACCTATTGAAAGGACTAAAACACAACATAGATTCTAATGAGAGAAAGAATAAGAATGTTTCTATAGAAAAGGGACATATTACTACGGTTTGGCAATTACTGTATCGTAACTACAATGATAAAGAGAAAACAAAAATTGTAGCATACCTAATTACAAATTGTTCCCTTTAAAACGATGCATGATAGATAATTGTCCCTCTCCGAACTCTGGTTCATTCGAAAAAAGTGCCTTCCGTGAGCAATAAAAGTGAAAGATTAAAGGGGAAAGTGAAGAAAAATGCTTATTTTTTAAAGAACATAAATTATCTTTTTTACATTTTGGGGAAAATTCGGCGCATAAGTGAAATATTTTTCTTTAGAGCATAAACGAATGAGATTATCATTATTTTGCTATGGAATGTGCTGGGACCATTAAAAATCGTCGTATAAGTGAAAATGGCGCAAAAAAAGGCGGCGTATAACTGAAAGTTCACTGTAATTCGTGGAAGTTTTACAAAAAGTTTTTAAAAAATGCGACTAAGGTTTCTGATAAATTGGTAGAAGTAACTTCTATCTATGTACATTTAAAAGAAGAAAACGTCCAGAAAATGCTGTGTTTTGTCCTCCTGTTGAAGTGTTCATACTCAGGGTTGGGGTACTTCATTTTTTTCATTTCACTCCCCCCCCCCCTGCCAAGATTTCAAACTCCTTTTTGTAATTTCAAAATGATCAACTAAATATTTTTCGCATCACTACAGTTTTTTTTTTTTTTTTTTTTTTTCAAATTTCTTTACATCACTCATTTTCACACAGGATCAAATTCGTCTTTTCAGTCTACTTTCTCGTAAAAAATAAAGGAAAGACGAAAAAGCATTAAAAGTGGCTAAATGATTTTTAAAAATACCGCAAAGTTCAAAAAGAAGTAAAAAAAAAGAAGTATCGTAAAATGGAAAATTAAAAAAGTAGGGTTTTGATATGGGGAAAAATGTGTGTCTGTCAGTCTCTATTTGTTTGTCTATTGGTCCCTAATGATAAATTTTAAGTGAACAGTCCGATTTGAACGAACTTTTTTTGTTTTTGGCGAGGACACCTCATTCCCGTATTTGACCATTGGATTCAACTAGTTTTCATTCAATTTTGAACCATTCAAACAGCCAGTCCCTATCTATGAAGAGTTTGATTTGTACAAACTGTTTTTTGTTTGGAAAAATTTTGGCGAGGAAAAATGATTTCCGTTGATTTTCTTGATTTGAACAGTTTTTTACTTAATTGTTTGCTGTTCGAAAAACCAGTCTTCCTTAATAACTTTTGTGCGTGCACTTTTTGTTGTTGTTTTTGTTCAAAGAGGCATATTTCGTCTTTAGCAAATTTCTATTGATATTAATGCAATGCAAAAGCAACCATTGACAACACTACCTCAATCGCAAAAACGAAACCTTTGAAAAAAATCTGGTATGGATCCCACACTACTTCCTTTTACGTGTAAATTTCTTAGTAGTTGCCTTAAGTGTTAAAAAAAGTGCTTGGAGTGAGAAAGGTAACAATTCAAATATTTACTTCCCTAATCTGCCACGAAACAGTGCAAAAAATATTTTACAATGGTTAATTTTCTAAATATTGCTGATTTTAATATCATTTAGTGAATTTTTCGCAAAATATCGCCAATAGCGCCAAGTTAAACCCAAATTCAAAAAATAATTTTTTTGCCAAATTTGTCGCCAACTTGGAGATATGTTGCCAAGTTGACGTCAAGCATTTGGCGACCAAAAGATTGGCGACATGTCGCCAAGTGGTCGCGCCAATTCATATCACTTGAGTCTGTATTGAAATTAACATTGATTTCCCCCAAAAAAGGTGTAAAAGACCCCCTTGGGAACATTCGAATGCAATCACAAGAAGGTGCACAACTAGACCCCCCTCAGAGCCTACATACCAAGCTAGAAGTTTCTACGGCATATAGTTTTTGAGTTATGCGACATACATACGCACATACATCCGCACATACGTACACACAGACGTCACGAGAAAACTCGTCGTAATTTACTCGGGGGTGGTCGAAATTGATTTTTCGGCTGTTTGTATGTTGTTAGGTACATATGCACGTGCTGATAGGTCGAAAGAACTACGCGACATCCATTCGGGGGTGAGCAAAGTCAAAATTTAGACCGAAATTTGAGTGAAATTTTTTTCGTGATCACAATACTTCCTTCACTACGTAAAAGGAAGTAAAAAGAACTAGCTGTCGTGACCATCACGAAACTTTCTTCCATATCTATCTTATGAATTCCGGTTTCAAAATAAAACACGTACGCTCCCGAATAATTGGAGACAGCTCCAATTTCCCAATTATCGTAATAATCCCTCAAATGCAGAATCAATGAGCGAAATTGGAAATCATTGCAAAAGCCTTGTTTAGATTAAATGCAAACATTTTATTTGTTAGTAAAAAGAAATTGGCAACAGTTAAAAATTTCAAATCATTGAAAGTTTTCAGCTGTTTTGATAATTAAATAGCGTGAAAACGATTTTTTAATGAATTAATTTTTCGCATTGTTGACTAAGCGCAAAAATCACCCCACCCTCCCTCTGTGGCGATTGGCGCCAAAATTTAATCGATGCTTGCTTCCATATTGAGTTAGTGTTATTCCAAATTTCATTCAAATCTCCGCAATATTTCTCGAGATACAGTAGGTGCAATGACAAAATAAGCACTTTTGATTGCTCCACCCCCTTTGAGATATTGACACACAAATTGAATCAGCACTTGTAATCAATAGGGTCTACCTATGGACCAATTTTCGTTTGATTCCGCTGGTTACTTCCTGAGATATAGCAATCACCCACGCGCACACGCGCAGAACACGTGCGATTGCTCCACCCCCCCCCTCCCCATGGAGGAATTCGCTAAACAAAGTCAGGTGCACCAGTTCACATGATAGTACATATGTGCAAAAATGTTTGTTCGATTTCATGCAGTAGTTTTTGCTCTAGGACGGCCACAAAAACTGGTCACACACATACAGACTCACACACAGACAGACACATAGACAGACATTTTCCAAAAATGGTCGAAATGGACTCAGCGCACCTCAAAACGTGCAAATCCGTCAAAATTCGACACTCGAAAATTTTCACGAAACCAATACTTTCTTCTATATATTAGATATAGAAGAAAGTAAAAAGGAAAGAAACAAGCTAATTTTAGCGAATTTATTTCATACACAAGTAGAAAAATCGCACATTTACATTCAAAAACTCGTTTCTTACCTTTTTCTCAATTTTCTTTCTGCTTAAAACATTATCGAAAAAGTGTGGCGCTGTTTTTTTTTCTTTTAAGTGTGAGGGCCTTATGTCTTGTGAATAACTAAATTTTCAGATTTTAAAATTACTCTTTCACTAGTATTTTTTTAGTATTTCGATAACTATAAGCATTTCGAAACCATTTTGCTTATTTTAAGATTCATGTATTACAATTAATTATAGTAATTTGAGTTTTATAAACAGCCACTTCTTAGCGGTTAAGAAAACCGGGAAATTCAGATATCGGGGATAGCGATGGTCTCGAACATCCCGAATAATTGGTTCTCTTTATCTTTGGCTCTCTTGGTCTTTATTGGTAAAAAATACGTTGTTTCAAATCTGCTTTTATACTCAGTGTACGCACCATGTTTTTATACCCGTCTATACCCATTTACTAACCATTATTTTTAGTCAGTCATCTTTTTTATAAAATTACTTTTAAATAAGTAAGTAATTTTGTTCTTTGCTTTGAATTTGCAAAATATCAAAGTATCAGAGTGACAAACGTGACCAGATTCTGCAATTCACAACCCCACCCACCCCAAGCCCCTCACAAAAAAAAAATGATTTCGGCTGCAATTATTTATGATTATTCAACTCGAAGACTATTTTTTTTTTTCATTAAGATCTCAATATTAATTCAAGTCAACATACTAGATGCAAATCAACAGATATGTACAGATATTATATTTCACTAGTTTTGACGAAATTTTTTTATAATTCAACTCCCAACAAAAGTTCATTATTGACGATGTTTACTTTAGAGTTAATCACTTTACAAGTGACTTTTCTTTAAGCTTTCAGCAGAAGGCTAATGTTATTTGATCTCCTGATTACCTTCCCACCTTTGTTTTTCCATTAGCACTTGTCTTTGTTGTATTGGTTGTAAACACCTTGATTGTCACTGGCTCTTTTTTCCTTTCTCTGACTATAGATAATAGCATCGATATACAAGTACAAATAGTATTAGGAAAACATTTTATTGCATTTGATTTAGTCAACAACAAAAAAAGTTGGAAGACCCAGTTAGACGACTGTTTAGAAATGTAGGATAGTGCCCAATAAAGTTGGAGATAATAAAGACGAATCTTCATCTCTTGGCATTGGATATATTAATAGCCATCAAATACAACAAATATCTTGTTCCTTATTATGAATTGAGTGATTTTTTTTTCTGGATCAGGGGCGTGATGAAAAAAAAGGCAAAACCATTAACCCATTTATGCCCAGTAGCCTAAAAACAAGACGCTTCTTAGTTACTGCATACAAAAACCTGTAATGGGTATATTCTTTTACTAAAGCTGTTTTTCACAAGTTGAATAGTCCTTCTTCTTGAGAAAACCACTAAGAGCCACTATTTGGACATCAGAGTTTATTTATTGACAGCTATTTTCAGACAAATCAACCAAAGAACGATCCAGCATGGGTAGCCACAGAAAGTAAGTTTTTCTTTTGCGAACATATTTTTCATAAAATTAAATTATTTTTAAATGATTTGCTTAAAACGGATCACAGATGCCTTCTGTGATGTTAGTTTGCAAAAGTAAAGTCAAGTAAGGTCGTATTTTGCTCACATATCTGCAAAATATCCCATAAACAGGACGTTTAATAACTTAATAAATATGGCAACGGCGAACTATTTTAAGCCTAAAATGTATGTAAACCATTCCAAGTAAGAGTTTAAAGCAGATAAAAATTGAAAAAAAAAGTTTTAAAAAAACTTGGGCATAAATGGGCTAATGCTTAGCGTCCGTTTTTAGGGACGGTTCAAAAAGTGTCTGAATTTTCCAAAAATGAAAATTTTAACCAAATAATTCTGTTAACTTATTACTGTGGTATTGTTTCAATTCATTATTAAGATAAGACACAAATTGCATCACATAACCGTTGTAAAACCTGTTCTGTAGCCTTTTTAGCCTACTTTCCCGTTAAAAATAAAAGAAAGACGAAAAAAGTATTAAAAGTAGCTTAATGCATCTAAAAAATATCGCCAAGTCCAAAAAATATCGACAAGTTAAAAAAATAAAAAGGTAAAATGAATATCAAAAATTAAAAATTTGAAAGTAGGGTATTGAGAGAGGGAATTTGGGTGTCGGTCTGTCGGTCGGTCTGTCTGCCCCCCCCCCCCTAATAACTTTTGAATGAACATTCCGATTTGGACAAACTTTTTTTTGTTGGAAAGATCTCGGCGAGTACAGCTCATTCCCATATTTGATTTTTCGATTTGAACAATTTTTGGTTCAACTTTGAACCGTTCAAACAACCGGTCCCGCGATGCTAACTTTTGAGTGAACAGTCCGATTTGAACAAACTTTTTTTGTTCGAAAGATCTTATCAAGGATACTTCATTCCCGTATTTACATTTCGATTTGAACAATTTTTCGTTCAACATTGAACCGCTCAAGCAAGCTGTCACCCTAATACTTTTGAGTGAACAGTCCGATTAAATAAACTTTTTTTTGTTCGAAGATCTCAGCAAGGATACTTCATTACCGTATTTAAATTTTCAATTTGAACATTTTTTCGTTCAACATTGAACCGTTCAAGCAACCTTTCCCCACCTAATAACTTTTGAGTGAACCGTCCGAATGGAATAAACTTTTTTTGTTTGAAAGATCTCGGAGAGGCTCATTCCCATATTTCGCTTTTTGATTTGAACCATTTTTCGTTCAATATTGAACCGTTCAGAAAAAAAATTTAACATTAGCGCCTACGGGGAATTTAAGTTGAATGTTGATCCTGAACTTAAAGTCGGATTTCCTTCAAACTAACTTTGTAAGAAAATGGTTTTGATAAATAATGTTTGTTAAGTACTTTTCTGAATAATCTTCTGTGAGGACTCTGATTCCGACTCCGACTCCGCAAACATGGCGGAAATGCAGGCTCAGAAAAAAATGACTGACTGTGCAGACGATTTTTTGTTTATTTATTCATTTGTTTTATTTTATTTATTATTATTATTATTATTATTATTTTTTGGCAGACGATTTTTTTTGTAACAAAAATGTTTCATTCACGAGGGCATTTTATTCTTTATTTATATTTAACAACTGGCAACGGATTAAAAGTGAAATTCGAGACATTTTATCAACGGACGAGTTTTTTTTTTTCTTTCTTTGATAAAATGTGTTTTGATGTACTTTGTACTTTTATTTATTTATTTATTTTTTTTTTTTTGAAAACAATTGAGGAATTTTTCTACGGAATAACTGTAACAGTTACATTTTTTAAAAGGTGCGACACAACTTTATTTATTCATTTATTTACTTTTTATGTGTCCATTTCATCTGATGAGAGGGGTATATTTTGCTTTTAGAAATCAGCTTTAAGTGCTAAAAAGGTATGTTTGACTTAATTTTTAGTCTCAGATAATCAAGAGAATAATGATGAGATGCTAGAATGCCGATGTCGATGTACGGGAAAGTAGGCTCGTTTAGTTCTTTACAGAACTTCTTGTTATTATGATCTTTATTAATTACTAGCGGTACCCGCACGGCTTTGCCCGTGGTATAAAATAAAAATTTCATTTGTAAAATAATTGATATAGCAGAAGAAATGCTCTATTTTAGTTGTAATTCAACTATAATTCCTTCAAAGTATGATATAAAAATCTGGTATGGACCCCACGCTACTTAATTTTTATGTGTAAATTTCTTAGTAGATGCCTTAAGTGCTAAAATAGTGCTTGGAGTGAGCAAGATAACAGTTCAAACATTTATATCTCTAGTTTGCCGCGAAACAATGCAAAAAAAAAAATGTTTCAAAATGATTAATCTCCTAAATATCGCCGATTTTAACATCATTCAGTGGATTTTTCGCAAAATATCGCCAATAGCGCCAAATTGAGTCCAAATATAAAAAGAAAGCAATTTTTTTCGCCAACTTGGTGATATGTCGCCAAATTGGCGGCAAATGCTTGACGACCAAAAGCTTGGCGATATATTGCCAAGTGGTCGGGCCAATTCATATCACTTTTGTCTGCATTGAAATGAACACTGATTTACTCCATAAAAGGGGTAAAACACCCCCTTGGAACATTCGAATGCAACCCCAAGGGAAGATGTACAAAAATAAGCCAAAAGAGAAAATAAGAACAATTTTGTTGCTCACAGAAACCAACAGAAATCTTACCAAAGTTTAAAAGAAGAAGAAAGTTTTATTTCCTAGCTTTAAAAACAAAACGAACGATGCAATAACGCAATTCATACGATATTTGGTTAATCTGTGCTTTAGGTACCCTTTTCTCGCTAAATGGGCGATAGGCGCGCCAAGCGTGGTAACCCTGGCTATTTTGCGTAGTTTCTCTCGAAGCTTTCACTTCCGCGAGACACGCAAAAACGCGCCAAGTAATGTCCCAAAGCATTTTCACCCGGAAAAGACAGGGTTGCCAGAGAATTGAAACAAATAAATACTACGCCTCCTCTAAAAAAGATATTACAAAGTAATACTGTTTCCAAACGTTGCCAAAATCAATGTTGCCAAAATGCGAAATCTATGAAAATGAAAAAAAAAAAAAAAATCCGCCAAATCTTTTAATTAAGTCATTAGTATATTGGAAACAGGGTTGCCGGAAAAATACTACGCTCCTTATTTGGGCCGAAAAAATATTACCGTAGTATCAAAAATACTACGTCTGGCGACGCTGGAAGAAGAACGAAACAAAAATAGGTATGAACACGTAACCATGGTAACAACATGAAAAGTTGATTTCCGTTGATAAAATAATTCTTTTCATCTTTCTTTTCAAACAAATTTTATTATCGAGCTGAACCATTTTAGAATCGTTTGGCTTGCTTTACTGAAGGTAAGCCTTGAATTTCGGGATTCTAAAAACAATTATTACAGCTCTCCTGATGATCGTAGAAACTTCGAAAAAACTTCATTTTGTGCGGAAAATTTCAAGCTTTCGAATGACATAAGACTTGAAAATGTGTATGAAATATTTCTTCCCTATTTTATCGAATTTCCGCTAAGAATTCGAATAGAAAAAGAACGAAATGGAATGTTCGAAAAATCGCTTCGAGGTGCAAAACTACATGCTACAAACTAATTTTGTGCCAAGTGGCGTGAAAATCGACCGAACGGTTTTGGCGCTACGCGCGTAACAGACAGACAGACAGACAGAAAGAAAGAAGGAAGGACAGACAGAACCACCTTCAGCTTTATTATTAGTAGAGATTGCATCGTTCAATCTCAAAAACAAAAATTTTAGTTTTTAAAATTATTAACAAAAGCTCAGTTAATTTTAATTGCTGCTTTTATTTCTTCTTATAAAATGTCTTTTTTAATATTATATCGTAGGCAGAAAAAAAATGGGTAAAAAGGTATGTACCCTCTGGTGCCGTGCATCCCTTTTTAGGGAGGATATTTCCTTTTTTTAACAAAAAAATCATTTTTTACATGATATTTTTTCAATTATTTTTCCTGTCCATTAAACACTATTAGTAACCAGTAGACAAAATATTTTTGAAAAAAAATGTCATGAAGCGAAAAAAAGATTTAGTCCAAAAACGTATAAAAATGTACCTTTTTATGCGGAATTCTAGGTCCCCCAGCTTATATTTAAGGAAATGCGTTAATAAACTTGCTGTCGTGGCCGCCACGAAAATTTCTTCTATATCCATCTCATGAATTCCGGTTACAAAAAAAATACTCCCCCGTTGGAGGGTATACGCCCAAAATGTCGCGGCCGAAATGTCGCGGGCCAAAATGTCGCGGCCAAAATGTCGCTGGGAAAAAATGTCGCGGGTCAAAATGTCGCCGGTCCAAAATGTCGCCGGGCCAAAATGTCGCGGTCTAAAATGTCGCTGGTCAAAATGTCGCCGGTCCAAAATGTCGCCGGGCCAAAATGTCGCGGTCTAAAATGTCGCTGGTCAAAATGTCGCCGGTCCAAAATGTCGCGGTCCAAAATGTCGCTAGCAAAAATGTCGAAGGTCCAAAATGTCGTGGGCCAAAATGTCGCCGGTCCAAAATGTCGTGTGTCCGAAATGTCGCCGGTCAAAAATGTCGCTTGTCCAAAATGTCGCCGTCAAAAATGTCGCGTGTCCAAAATGTCGCCGGTCAAAAATGTCGCGTGTTCAAAATGTCGTCGGTCAAAAATGTCGCGTGTCCAAAATGTCGCCGGTCAAAAATGTCGCGGGCAAAAATGTCGCCAGTTCAAATGTCGTCAGACAAAAATGTAGAAGATCCGACATTGATAGTACCAAAAATTAAATTATATGAAAAGGCTTTTTTACACCAAATTAGCAAAAGATTGCTAATTGCTGTTGATGAACGTGTGCGTTAAGGATAGAATGGACTAAAATTTTTGAAAAGTACTAAAAAAAAATTACCCTTTCGGCTTGTAACCGTTTCGAGCGTTTTCCAAGAAACAAATAGTTATCAAAAAAGCGTCCGTTATTTATTTACAATAGCTTGTTTCACCGTGACTCGCTATCTGAGCCAATATTTAGAAAAGTGCCAATTTGAAGTTGGAGTTTTCTGAAAAAAAAAATTTTTTGCAGAAAAAAACTAATATTGGATTTTAAGTCTAAATTGGGTCTAAATGCAAGAAAATAAAAGGGGGAGGTCAAGGAAGTTATTTACCCCCTCCTTAGATTACTCACTTTTAAGCCGTTACAGATCTGATGAATGTTACAGATCTGATGTTAATATGAGCTACATATTTGAGTTTATGCTTTCAGTTTTCGTTAACATCTCTAAATATGATATCATTTCCTTGCATTTTTAACATAGAATCAAGATAATTATATTAAAATATATATATTAGGCTAAAAAATCAAATTTCATTATAAAAAAGCATTTCTTGGAAATAAAAATGAGCGATAAGGTTTTTAGATAAAATAAATTATGAGATTACCAAATCCAAGCTAATAAAACATTTGTTTTGTTTTGAAACAACACACAACTTCAACTTTTTCAACACACAACTCTGCTGCTTGCTTTTCTTTAATTAGTTGCAGGAAATTTAATTTCTTGATCAGAAATTCAAATTTAGCATGCTAGTTATTATCTAGTTATTTAGCGAAGTTATGAGAAATTGAAGCACCAAAAAAAAAAAATAAATAAATAAATAAATAAAATAAATAATTAAATAAATAAAAAATTAATTAACTTAATTTCTGCAGTGTCAATTTTTCTTATTTTACTAACTTCTATTGTTAGGTCATACAAACCACAAATGAAGCAATTGTACTAAAACTCATTGCTTTTCATTTTTTAAGAACAAAAATATTCAATATATATGGCTAAAACCTATGATTTTTGCTTTTTATAATTCTGAAACGTGTGAGTTAGTTCTGTAACATATTCGCTGTTTTTCAATGTTACCGCTCTGACTGTTACCGATCTGACAAACTGACAAAGTTTTTTTTTTTATTTCCGAGTCGATCGCACTAAACCAAAATCAAACACGTGGTTTTTTCACTTGTAATAAAGGACTATACTTATATATAAAATAATTTTTAAAATAATAAAAACTGCGCATTTTAGAGCGTGTTACCGATCTGATGACTCAAATGACACACATTTTATAAAATCACTTTAAAAAATCTTACCTACAATTTTAGATGCAGAAATGCAAATTTTTAATTACGATTCGATAAAACATCCCACCAGGTACTCAGTATCACGTGGTATAGATGCAGGAAATGATTTTGGGGACCTAAACATAGATCGGAAGTTATTGTTACCACTCTGACGGCGGAACTTGGGACACGCTTATTTCGCATTCCCTAGAAAATCAGAAATTGATTAAAACAAAAATGAAGTAAAATATTAACAAAGGGGTAAAAATAGAATCGTTTTTTGTGCAAGGGGTTTTTTTTGGGAAGTTAGAAAGTGTGCATGACCTGTTTGCATGCTAAGCTTTGCTACTGGGGACACGTTACCGGTCTGATTTTTGATGTATAAAAACAATATTTTCTGAAGAAAAAAATTTTTTTTTTCTGATGTTATTAGATGAAATGAAAGCAGAACCTTATCTTCTTTCTGGGGAAAATTATTTTTTTAACTAGTTATTGAAATACTAGGGAAAATTTGCTTGGGACTCAAATTGGAATTTTTCTAAATATTAGCTCATCTACCAACTTAAAAACGAATAGATTAGCAGCTCAAGCCAAGTTTAATTGATATCGAAAGGAAAATTTATGTGTTAAAAAAGAAGTTGAAGAAATGTGAAATGAATAAGACAGATATACAATGTTTGACATTTGTTTTTGTTAAAATTTCTTACATGATCGAAAGCAAGTCTATATAATTTAAATGATAGAGGTGTTTTTATTTTCTTCTTCATAAAATGTGTAAAAGAAAGTATTGGATCAGTGAAAAATTGTCAATTTGGCAGAATTTACACGTTCTGATGTGTGCTGAATTCAATTTTATCGTTTATTTTTTTAAAGGAAAATGTGTAAGTGTGTATCTGCGTGACCCATTTTTTTGGGGGCGACTCTACCACAAAACTTACTGCGTAAATTGGAATGAAATTCGGTACATACATATACCAACGAATATGCGGTTCAGTGCTGATTGGTTTTTGCCGCTAGTTCTTCCAAGTTTTTACATCCAAGAATGTAATGGAACGTTTTCAGCATAGCGTGATTACTATGTCTGAAGAAGGTTCAGACGAAATCAAATAAAAATTGGCCCATAGGAAACCTTCAGAAGATACGCCACATCATCGAGGAAGCAGAGCAATTGAACTTTTTATTTTTCATTATTTGTGAGTGATGTATATCAAGAAGTAATGCAAGTATTCAGACAAAATTTTGTTTGTAGAAGAATCTTAAAGGTAGAGATGCTTATTCATTTCTGGCGTTAATCAGCTCAGACATAGTACTGTACCTTCGTTACAATCAGTATTTAAATGTGGAGTTGAATATAATACCATTTTTTCTCTTGAAATTTCACCTCCCCTTCCACCACTTAGTTGTTACAAAGAAAGCAATAATTACATGAACTAATTTGATTTCAAACGTCCCCAAATAACTCTTAAAGAAAATGTTCTAGAAGAAAATTGCCGGCTACGCGGTGATTAAACGGTATTCCGTTTTTGCAAAAGAAAAAAAAACCCTTAACAGCAAATTTATTTGTTTAATTTCTTTGTGTGAAAAAAAGAAATAATCCTAAATATACTTTAAAAAAACTAAAAAATACGCTTTTAGAGTAAATCAAATGCAAAAGAAGATTTTGAAAACTGTTGAATATCCGCTAAGTTTACTTGCGCTTATAATATGCATTTTGTGGACGATTGATGCCCTACTCAGAACTAATGGCAAATGCACTTATTATACATCAACATGCAATATAGTTTAGCCTTTAGTAATAATAATGGTTTTTAACATATTACTTTTACGTTTGTAAAGAACGTGAATTTTATCTTTGACTCACAAGGGGACCTTACAGGTTATCACTCACCGATTTTGATGAGTTTTATATATTATGTAGAGGGACCCACCCTAAGTATTTCAGCAAAAGGATATGCCCCAATGCGCCTTAGCTTCCGAGATATAATGATCCAAAATTCAGCTCGAAGTTGTTACAGAGGTACGGTTGAGCAGTGGGTACAACAGCGGCCGTAGCCCAGTGAGCAAGGTCCCCCACTCCGACCGCTGGAGGTCTGGGGATCGAGTCCCGTGAATTAACAATATTAAAAATTGAAAAAAAAAATTATTTTCTAAATGAATAAATAAATAAAATAAAAATGAATAATTAAACGATTTTTCATTAACCATCGAATTTTTTTCGATATTGAAGAAAAAAAAAAAATACGTCACGGGACTCGATCCCCAGACCTCCAGCGGTCGAAGTGGGGGACCTTGCTCACTGGGCTACGGCAGCTGTTGTGACCACTGCTCAACCGTACCTCTATAATAACTTCGAGCTGAACTTTGGATCATTATATCTCGGAAACTAAGGCGCATTGCGGAATATCCTTTTGCTGAAATACTTAGGGTGGGTCCCTCTACATAATATATAAAACTCATCAAAATCGGTGAGTGACAACCTGTAAGGTCCCCTTGTCAGAGTTACATACCTACAAACAAACAAACAAAAAACAAACAAATCCACATGTGAAACTAATAAAAGCGTATTAAAAAGGAAGAAATTTAGCGTTCCTGGGCCCTAAGTACAGCCCTGAATAAACTATGGCATTATTTTGGTACTTAAATAATTTAAGCGTTAGAAGAAAACAATTTAGTTACATTTTTGTTAATAAATTAAGCTAATTTTCTAAACTGTTACGTTAAAAAAAGTTACTAAACAGGTGTATTTATCATATCGTGATAAGCTTATTAGTAAAATTGAGCTACATAATTAAGCTGCATTGAATTTGTGAATTGCTGGAAACATTAAATCTGTACTATGCACTTAGTGTCATTTAGGAACGGCTATATTTTGGACTGGAAACATTTTGGACCGGCAGCCTTTCGGACCGGCGTTATTTTGGACCGGCGACATTTTGGCCCGGCGACCTTTTTGACCGGCGACATTTTGGCCCGGCGACATTTTGGACTGGCGACATTTTGGACTGGCGACATTTTGGACTGGCGACATTTTTGACCGGCGACATTTTGGACTGGCGACATTTTGGACCGGCGACATTCTGGCCCGGCGACATTTTTGACTGGCGACATTTTTGACTGGCGACATTTTGGCCCGGCGACATTTTGGCCCGGCGACATTTTTGACCGGCGACATTCTGGCCCGGCGACATTTTGGCCCGCGACATTTTGGGCAGACGATATTTTGGACCGGCGACATTTTGGCCCACGACATTTTAGCCCGCGACATTTTGGCTCGGCGACATTTTGGACCGGCGACATTTTGGCCCGCGACATTTTAGCCCGCGACATTTTGGCTCGGCGACAATTTGGACCGGCGACATTTTGGCCCGCGACATTTTAGCCTGCGACATTTTGGCTCGGCGACATTTTTGCCGCGACATTTTGGCCCGCGACATTTCGGCCGCGACATTTTGACCCCAAACCCCGTTGGAGACAGCTCCAATTTCCCAATTATCGTAATACCCCTGCAAATGCAGAATCAATGAGAGAAATTGGAAATCATTGCAAAAGCCTTGTTTAGATTAATTGCAAACATTTTATTTGTTAGTAAAAAGAAATTGGCAACAGTTAAAAATTTCAAATCATTGAAAGTTTTCAGATGTTTTGATAATTAAATAGCGTGAAAGCGATTTTTCAATGAATTAATTTTTCGCATTGTTGACTAAGCGCAAAAATCACCCCACCCTCCCCCTGGGGCGATTGGCGCCAAAATTTAATCGATGCTTGCTTCCATATTGGGTTAGTGTTATTCCAAATTTTATTCAAATCGCAGCAATATTTCTCGAGATACAGCAGGTGCAATGACAAAATAAGCACTTTTGATTGCACAACCCCCCTTTAAGCAATTGACACAAAAATTGAATCAGCTCTTGTACTCTTTAACGTCTACTTGAGTACCAATTTTTGTTCGATTTCGTTCAGAACTTCTTGAGATATAGCTGTTACATTAAATAAGAAGAACGCTCGATTGCTCCACCCCAGTTTGAGATATTGACACAAAAATTGAATCAACAACAGACTCTCACACACACACAGACAGACACACAGACAGACATTTTCCAAAAATGATCGAAATGGACTCAGCGCACTTCAAAACCTGCAAATCCGTCAAAAATCGACATTCGAAAATTTTCACGAATCCAATACTTTCTTCTATATATTAGATATAGAAGAACGTAAAAAACAATAAGAACATTAAATTTTTTGAGACTCACACCAATTACACTGGCTAACTATAACATGTTGGGAGGGAGGGTAGAGATATACTTTAGTAGAATGACAACTGGTCAAGTGCTGAATGGGTGATACTTTGTAATTTCATTTTCTGCACGGGAATTTAAAACGTTGAACTCGAATAGCTCTTCGAGTTTCAATCGCATATGTTTCATTTTTTGTGTTGGAATTATTTTTCAATGGAGATTTTTTGTCCGCTAAATATAGCGTATGGGATCTGGAACCGCGTGAAATGTTAGATATTGTTTTACTTATATTTTTTTCACTTCAGACTTTTAATATTTTAACTCTGCTACTCATTTTGAGTGTTTTTTCAGTTGGAAGTATGCATCTTAGACGAACGGCTTCGAAAATAAAAGTCTTGCAAGGTGAACACCCAGTATAATGAACCAGTTAAACGGCTTGTTGATTTTTTTTCTTAATTCTGAATTAAGTCGAACATGGAATTGAAATAAAGGGAAATAACGAACTAAATATAGTACTAGATATAAATACTAAAGATGCATCGAACAATAAGAAGAATTAATATCTTGTTAAAAAAATCTGGTATGGACCCCACACTACTTCCTTTTACGTGTAAATTTCTTAGTAGTTGCCTTAAGTGTTAAAAAAAGTGCTTGGAGTGAGCAAGGTAACAATTCAAATATTTACTTCCCTAATCTGCCACGAAACAATGCAAAAAATATTTTACAATAGTTATTTTTCTAAATATTGCTGATTTTAATATCATTCAGTGAATTTTTCGCAAAATATCGCCAATAGCGCCAAGTTGAACCCAAATTCAAAAAATAATTTTTTCGCCAAATTTGTCGCCAATGTGGTGATATGTCGCCAAGTTGGCGGCAAACACTTGGCGACCAAAAGCTTGGCGACATATCGCCAAGTGGTCGCGCCAATTCATATCACTTGAGTCTGCATTGAAATTAACATTGATTTACCCCAAAAAAAGGTAAAAAACCCCCTTGGGAACATTCGAATGCAACCACAAGGGGAGGTGCACAACTAGACCATCCTCAGAGCCTACATACCAAGCAAGAAGCTTCTACGGCATATAGTTTTTGAGTTATGCGACACACATACATCCGCACATACGTACATATACAGACGTCACGAGAAAACTCGTCGTAATTAACTCGGGGGTGGTTGAAAAGGATTTTTCGGCTGCTTATATGTTGGTAGGTACATATTCACGTGCTGACAGGTCGAAAAAACTACTGAACATTCATTCGGGGGTGAGCAAAATCAAAATTTAGACTCAAATTTGAGTGATTTTTTTTTTTTTTTTTCGCGATCACAATACTTCCTTTACTACGTAAAAGGAAGTAAAAATGCGAAGAAGCAGTATTATAAAAAAGCAAATTTACGTGCACCTAGAAAAGCAATTGATTTCATGTATTCTCGCACATATTGGTTTATTCTCGAAATTAGGGCTTCTCTAGCTCTGTGGTGGAAGCTGCGCCTTCTAAACCAGAGGTCGTGAGTTCGATTCCCACCTTGCCATTTCCTTCATAATTATGTATTTTAAAATCTATGTTCGAAAAGGGGCTCCTGTCACGCAGTCCTCTACGTGTGAAAAGCTAATAGGCTTCTAAATGAAGAAATAAAATTCTAGAGATTTGATCGTATTTGGTGGTGGGGGGGGGGGCTCAAAAGCGTAATGGCAACAGTCAAAAATGAAGAAAATGGCTATAAGGCAGCACGAAAGTGCTTGAAGGGGCCTTGTTGACTCAGGGCTGTTGCGCGTAATTCTCGTAATCCCGAGGGGGCAGGTTCGATTCCCGCCCCGCCCTATCTGTAACTTTCCTCTCAGTGCTGTAAACTCTGTCCTGAACTATGTATCTGTCTTGTAGAGTACATAGTATGCAAAAATCTTTCTTATCTTTCTCCGGAGGCAAAGTGCCAGGTACGCAGTTCTCTTGTGAAGCTCATTAGCTGCTAAACAAAGGAATAAAGCCATTCGGGACCTCAGTTGCGCAGTGTGGTTACGCCTCATTCTCGTATTCTTCAGAAAACGGTTCGATTCCCGCTCTCACCCTAGTTGTAACTTCCTTCTTTTTACGTCCTTTTACGTAGTAAAGGAAGTATTGTGATCACGAAAAAAAATCACTCAAATTTGAGTCTAAATTTTGATTTTGCTCACCCCCGAATGAATGTTCCGTAGATTTTTCGACCTATCAGCACGTGAATATGTACCTACCAACATATAAGCAGCCGAAAAATCCTTTTCAACCACCCCCGAGTTAATTACGACGAGTTTTCTCGTGACGTCTGTATGTACGTGTGTGCGTATGTATGTATGTGGGTCGCATAACTCAAAAACTATATGCCGTAGAAGCTTTTAGCTTGGTATGTAGGCTCTGAGGATGGTCTAGTTGTGCACCTCCCCTTGTGGTTGCATTTGAATGTTCCCAAGGGGGTGTTTTACCCCTCTTTTGGGGTAAATCAGTGTTAATTTCAATGCAGACTCAAGTGATATGAATTGGCGCGACCACTTGGCGATATGTCGCCAAGCTTTTGACGCCAAGTGTTTGACGCCAATTTGGCGACATATCGCCAAGTTGGCGACAAATTTGGCGAAAAAATTATTTTTTTGAATTTGGGTTCAACTTGGCGCTATTGGCGATATTTTGCGAAAAATTCACTGAATGATATTAAAATCAACAATATTTAGAAAATTACCATTGTAAAATATTTTTTGCATTGTTTCGTGGCAGATTAGGGGAGTAAATATTTGAATTGTTACCTTGCTCACTCCAAGCACTTTTTTTAACACTTAAGGCAACTACTAAGAAATTTACACGTAAAAGGAAGTAGTGTGGGGTCCATACCAGATTTTTTTATACCCAGAAGCCATGAGCTTCGACATAAATGAGGACTGCGTACTATACGCCTTGCCTCCTATCAAGCACAGAACAGATTTACGGCGCAGAGAGGATGAAATAACATCCATGGGCAAGGCGGGACTCGAACTCGCGACCACTTGCTTACGAGGAGAATACTCCACCTCTAGGCCACCGTGGCACCCGTTGTCTCTTCTATCTCCGTGCTATAAATTCTGTCTTATCTCTCCTGTCGGTTTATCCGGAGGCAAAGCGCACAGTTTCGCAGTCCTCATGACTTCTAAAATAATAATAATAATAATAGTAATTCTTATACGGGAGAGCCGTGTGGGAATTATTCCGAGTATGTGTTTGAGAGGGCTGTTTGGTCTTAAGCTCTTTTCATTCGCCTTGGGAACTGGTGGTGTGTATTTGTATTGGGGTGGAAGGAATTTCAATTTCACAATCAGCTATATACAGGGTGTCAACTCCTATCGTGGACCAATAGCTAATTTCTTAACCGTTAGAGATACGCATATAGTTTATTTAGGAAAAAATCTCCAAATTACGAAAGGAATTTTGGGTCTATTCAATGTTTTTCAAAAAATCAAATTTTGAAAGAGTTACGAAATTTAAATTTTTATACAGCCACCAAGTCCTATCAATCATATTTAATAAAACATTCTTGACACTGTAACGTTTAAAACTAAAAAAAAATCACTCTTCTACCACAAAAATTGACCGAGTTATGACGTTTTGAAAAATCAAGATTTTGCATTATTTCATGACGTCATCGAGAGATCGCTTAAGGGACCGCATGCGAAATCCTTCAAAATCTTGATTTTTCAAAACGTCATAACTCGGTCAATTTTTGTGGTAGAAGAGTGATTTTTTTTTAGTTTTAAACGTTACAGTGTCAAGAATGTTTTACTAAATATGTTTGATAGGACTGGGGAGCTGTATAAAAATTTAAATTTCGTAACTCTTTCAAAATTTGATTTTTTGAAAAACATTGAATAGACCCAAAATTCCTTTCGTTATTTAGAGATTTTTTCCTAAATGAACTATATGCTTATCTCTAACGGTTTAGAAATTAGCTATTGGTCCACGATAGGAGTGGACACCTTGTATAAGCACGAAGGCACTGAGAAGAAGAAGGCAGTACAAACGAGTTTGAACAAGGTGTAGCGCGTATCACTTCACCTTGCTTGCATTGACGATGTTTCTTTTGAGTTCCGCTCAAGTAATGTACGATACTGGAAGGCAGTGAACGTAAAGATGTAATATTTTGAGTGATAGCATTAGGTGGTCTCAGCACCAAGTTTTGAAGTCTCGATATTATAAAAGAAAAAAGAAATTCCCAGAGACGAAAATACTCTTACAGGCTGCATCGTAAGTTGGATCCTCAATGTGCTGGTCGAATTCGGATCGCAAACGAGTTTGGCTTACAGTCCGCTATTTGGAAATGAAGGCCAAGTCATTCATTAGAGATGTTGAAGCCTTTTGCAGACTCTGAAAATATTATGTGCCGGTTAGTGATTTTAAAACAAGGTGATAATTCGTCTGGATCGCAAGTTGGATAATCATGTGTAGGTCGAATTTGGTCAGCAAACGAGTGCAGCTTGCAGTCCGTTATTTGAAAATGAAGGCCAAGTAATTAGTTGAAAGTTTACTGGAATTTGGGATTTCATTTCACGTTATCAGCCACTTGCAGATTCTGAAGATGTTTTGTGCCCCCTCAAGTGATTTTAAAACAAGGTGATAATTCGTCTTTGTTCATTTTATGACCTTGAAATTGTGTGTCTATGGTATTATCTTTCAAAAGAATTGCTGTCTGTTGAGTGAACGTCAACGGACTTAATTAAGAGCTTTTGACTTGCTATTTTAATGTGCTGTTTGACGGTATTTTAATATATTTGAATGTCAGTGTTTACATTAACAATTTTTAAAAAGATGACATTTTCTGGAGGATGATTTTTAATGTATTAAAGGATGATTTTTAAGGTGTGTGGAGTGCATTCATATGCTCATTCGGAGTATGTATTTTAACTTTAAATAGAGGTTCTTTGTTTATGTATTAATCTAACGATGGCAGTTTTAAGCTGTTATACAAAATATTTGATTGGATTTAAAATATGTTACACCACTGTTTCTTAACCATGTCACACCGTCAAAATAAAGCTGTTTCTTTCTTCAAAGAAGTGTTTTAAATAATTGAACTGGGTCATTGCATGGACTTTCTCCCGTATTACACATTTGAAAATACATAAGACTAGAAATGTAGTTCAGTTTTCTAGTGAGCCTTATAGTTATTACTGGAGCTTATTCATTTATTTTATTTAATTATATTTTACTCCATTTATTTGTCTTTTTAGGTTTATTAAAGAAATTGCTACGAACATTGCAAAGAAATAGTATGAAATACAGTATTCAATGCAGAACGAAATGAGAAATAACTTTTTTATGACGTGCTTTTAATGGAAATGACGCACAAGAATAAATTACATGGAAGCAAATGACAAGACAAATTTGTGCCTTATTGATTACAAGACAGCAGCACATCAGGAGAACAGAGAAAGAAATTATTGGAGGTAAATAAATCACCTAGATTCGCTGAGAAGACATAAAAACATGAAAACGGAGGACAAAAAACCTTTCTTTTGCGACATGCAAATTGCTTTAGATTAAATTTCGGTAATTGAGCTTGATGAGACTAGTTCTTTGACTGTTGTTAGGGAGAAATAACGTAAAGCAGCAAAAAGAGAAAACATGTTCCATTATTAATTGAAAGTATGTATTTCTTCATCTTTAAGAAAGAAAGGTATTTCACCTTCTTTTCTTAAAGATGAATTTGAAACAATTGATATTACAACTGAATGAAATGAGTCCCAAATGTAAATGGGCCAGTTTCGAAGTATGCAAAAGATGAATTTAGGTTTGGAACATATGTTATTTAAAAATCGATTCCAAATATGTTCTATCATTTGTTTAAAGACAAAAAAATTTATATATATAGAAAGAAATCAATTAGGAGTAGAATGAAAATGATGCTAATCTTTTCCTCTCAATGTTTGAACAACTTATTTCAGTGATTTTTACTCTCAAGTTTTTAGTAGGAAAGTTGTATTGATGTATTAGTGTATGCCCTAAGAAATGCACAAAACATTCAATATTACACAGATTTTAATTTATTAGGTATTCAGTACGAAATTTGTCGGCAAAGCAAAAAATTATATAAAAAAGTTGAATTTAAGGTTGGTTTTCTTCTTCATTTTTTTTTTCTGACGACACAGAGGAAAAAAACAGCACACAATTTTAAACCCTTGATAAAAAATTTAAAAATAGTTTTTTTTTCGTTTTTTGAACTACTTCTAAGTAAAATTTTATTCAGAGTAAGTAAGAAATAAAAACATATTCCATACTCATTTCTCTCCTCCTTTATTTTCCCCATTTTCGGTGTATCCAGCATACTTGAGGGAGAAAAACGTCCCCTGCCACCAAACATTATACATCGTTGGAAAATGTTTTTTTTTTGTTTAAAAAATAAAAGTTTTTGCACATTTCTCTCCGTTAATTAGAACAGGAGATGTTAATTAATCAAATGTAGTCAATTTTCAAGGCTTAACTGCATACTCAAAACTGAAACACTAGATCCATTTTAAAGACAAACTGCTCTTTCTTCAGCGGTTTACATTCGCGTATATACTTAAGCCTTGAAAATTGACTAAATTTGAGTAATTAAAATCACTTAAGTAATACTTACTTAACTTAATGCATTTTTCATTTATTTGGCGAATTGTTTTGAACTTTAACAGGACTTTTAGAATTTAAAAGGTCGTAAAGCACATTTGATTTTTAGAATACAATCATTTTACTTCAGAGGGTTGGAGTGAATTTAAATTTATTCAATTGACTTCCTTTACATTTTTTGCACGGGCATCGCCGTGAGAGTACTGCTAGTAAAATTTAAAATTAGTCAGCAAATTGACGAGTCAAAATAACCATTAGTCATCTTGCATCCTAATTGTACGAGGTGAAGATTCTGAACCCTTTCAATATAATGTTTTTGTAAAGTGAAATTTGGATTAAAAATTAAAGAGAAGAAAATTAAAGAGAAGTTGAACTGAAAAACATTCATTTTGCTTCATATTCAAATCGAAGGAAATTAAACTTTAAAGAAGTTGCGTTAGAAACGCAAAAGCAACTAGGACTTTTTTGAACAAACATTTTTTTTAAGTACTATTTTTAGTACAAAAAAGTGTCACAGCTAAATGCAAAATCGTAACGTAAGTGCAATAATAAAGTATAGCACTTTGAGCTTTAGAAATAGAACATCAAAGGAAGTATTCAAAATAGTATTAAGGAAGTCATTAAGGCATTCATTGTCAGTTAATGTGTAATTTTGATACCCTAAGGAGATGAAATGCAAAGTAATAGTTTTTTTTTTTTTTTTTGAATATAAGAAAATAAAAGCAGGAAGGACGTATCAAAAAGTTTCCCTTTCAATTAACTTCTTTTAATGTATTTTACGCAATATTTTAGGATGAGTCTTGCATTATAGCAACACAAAAACTCGTGCATAGTGTTAAAAAAATAACTTGAAGGATTGAATGTGTTTTGTACTCTTCAGTATGTATTACTCTGACCTGAGTAGAGCATTCGCGCTTTACAGCAGTTATTCAAAAAGTCGATTTTTAACGGCAACTTTTTTAAAACACAGGCACAAAGTGAATTGATAGCTTTCGCTGATTTAAAGCATGAAATCATGCCTTGCTTTCATAGTTTTATGAAGTGTTAAAGGGAGAACAGAAAAAGCACCTTAAATAAATATTATTCATGCTGAATTACCGTGTTGAAATAAACATTTTCTTTCCGGTTTTGATTCAAAAGTACAACTGTGGTTTAAACTCCTACAATGAATTTATTTTTTCAAGGTGTACCAGTTTAACTAGCAGGGCCTTTATTTTTGCAACCGTTCATCTTTGATGCATACTTTCAATTGCAAAAATGCTCAAAATGAGATGCAGGGACAAGATGTTAAAGTTTGAAGTGCAAAAAAAATATTAGTCAAAAAATACGAAATCTAACTCTTCTTACGAACCTCAGGTTCATTAAAGCTTAAATTTCTCTTCCGTGATTATTTATTTACGATATTTGCGAATAACCCAGTGAATGATGTTAAAATCATCGATATTTAGAAGAAGAGTCAATGTCATTTTTTTTGTGCATTGATTTGCGACAAACTAGGGGTGTAAATGTTTGAATTGTTTTCTTTGCTCACTCTGAAGTACTATTATATAGTATTTTTGTACTTTATACACACGTTCTATGCACTTTTTCGTCATTTTAGAGAAAAAGCACTAAAAAAATATCTCTTTTCTTTACATGTTCAAATAAATATTCTACACTTTTGCCACAGTTTTATACGAGTAGAATAATGTCTGAAATGCTATTCATTTAAGAATTGTTGCTTCTAACTCTCGTACAAGAGTATAAGCAACCATTCTTTCGAGCTATTAAAAAACATCGGGTATTTAATAGACGTAAAATTGCGTATTATGCGGTCCAAGCAGGATTTTTTATGTCAAAATGTCAAATTAGTTTAATGATTAAGTTACTAAATGCAAGCATTTTTTTAAATATAATAAAATAATATAATACAAAAAAATGTTCAGGCTATCAGAAATTTGAGTCCATTTCGGATTTACTCAAATAAAGTATAATAGACACACAATTTAGAATTACCCTAAGTAAAAAAAATAATAATTGCTACTGAGCCGAAAAACGTTTAACGGACGCATTTCGTTTATTAGTAAAAATACTCTGTTAGGCATGGGGTCTTGCAACACTTTTTGCGTTATTTTACAGTGCTAAATGTCACACATTGTTCTCTTAAAATTCTTTTCGACAAGTAGAGTTTTGAAAAAGTTTAATTTCAAAAATAGATTTTTTGTTGGCTTATAGGGCAAGGAAAGAAAACAGATTTATTAAACTTTCGATATCGTTATCAAACTGTTGTTGTCACTTTTACTATTTCACTTTATTATTTCGTATGTTCACACCTACTTTAAAATTCTTCTATATCTCCTTAGCGATCAGCTCCCAAGACTGAAAACTCCTGTTGTAAATGCTCTCCAATACTGTTTCTTCTTCTTTTAGGCTCATTTTTACTTCGAGACATCGAGAGAAAAGACCGCTATTGTCTTAATAGCACCCGGAAATCACTTTGGACGTCAGTGGCGAATAAGTAAGTGCGCTATTAAACTTTCCTTCGAAAGAATTATCATTAGAACGTGTAAAAACGTGAAGCCTTCTCTAAGGTTGAGCGTCTGTTGGGCATTTGGTCAAAATTGGAAGAAAGCTCGTCTGCTTGTCTTGAGGGTCTGAACGGCTATTTAGCTGAGCCGTGCTCAAATCTTGAGACGCATTTAAAGAATCAACAGTTTATTTTCGTCCGTTACATTTAGAACTAAATAAGCAAAATAAGCTAGCTAACAAGCTAGTTTTTGCTCTTCAAAACTGATCCAAAAAAGTGGTTTTTACACCCTTTTTGCAAATACATTTTTCTATTTTTTCTAAGTTAGAAAATTTTCAAATTGACATTATATTTTTTCATGATGTCTGTCAACTTTTTACGTTTTAATTTTTTATTTAAACAACACATTAGTTTTCGATTACTAATTTTTGAGGCGTTTCCGAACCAAGTTAAAGGTCCTCACTTGAGATAGATATTAGCCAATCATTTCACACTTCACACACTCCAGGGCCCCCCGTGCCTACCACAACTCGTGGTTTAACCGGGATAGGGCCATGAAGAGCGCTCTGTTATTTTTGAACCAGAACCATGGGTTGAGCAAACCCTTGGCCCAGCACCCCCAGAGGTATCGTTTACTTGGAGTACTTTGTGACCACGACATTTTTAACGTCTCCCAGCCACCATTAAACAAGAAGGTAGATCTTTGATCGGAAGGGATCGAATCCGGGTCCCTCCGGTCACGAGTCCGACGCGACGCCTTACCGATCGGGCCACCACGGCCACTCTAGCCAATCATTACAGAGGTTTGAACCACATAGATTAAAGGCTGAAAAAATGATGCTGAGATATTTGCATGTCTAATGAGATGCTATTACGAGGTACCGGAAATATTTACGTCTAAAGATATAACATAAACTGTTAAATGAATTTAGGGATGGTGATTGCTAGAAATGCGGCAGATATATTTCATATTCAAAACAACTCTTTCTGAGCTTCTACTCAGTATCTTACATGGATTGAAGTGCTCCCCCTTCCCTACAATATTTGTAAGTGTTCCCCAACCCCCTATTAAGTTATAAAAAACAATTTTCCCATGTAACTCATAATTCTATTTTTCTGAATCGTGCTCTCTACCCCCGTGCGCCTTGTGAATGCGGGAGTTTAATAAAAATCTCTTTTTGGATACTGTTGTAACATCTTCTTTTTTTAGGACCAAAAAAAAACTGAAGCTACAAGCAAGAGATCTTGTCAACCCCTGCTTACTGATGAGGATAGCAGCTTCAGTGAGCTTCATTTTTTCGACACATAAAACCGATTTCTCTATGTGATTAACATAGAATTTTGCTCGGAGTTCGATCTTTAGAAAATTTCGATTTGTGGAAATTCGATTCAAATGTATTTGTCAGAAGCTAGGAGTGGACCACTTCTTCATTGTGATTACGGGCGATTAACCCCAATTATTTTACCAGAAATGCTTCCAAAAAAGGCATATTTTTTTATTTCATGTAGTTAAGTACCATACTTAACAAAATAAGAATATAAAGAATTTTTAATTTTTTTTTTTTTTTTTTCGTTTTCAATGCTTTTACAATATTTTTTATTTTACAATTTTGGTCACAAAATCTCGAAATATTTGCTTTTTTCAAGTACATTCTGCATGCAGTAATGAATGGTTTACAACTTATGCAAAAATTTCTCTCACACTTATCGTGAATTTTGAGGTTTACAAGTTTCCGAACAGCTCGTGAAAACCAGAAAAGGAAATCTGAAAATATCGATGCCCGTACGCCGTACGGGCAAACCAGATGAGGCCAATTTCGGGTAGCACGTACACCGTACGGGCAAACCGCTTCAAGGGTTAAACCTCAAACTTTAATAGCAAGTATTTTTTCTTCACATTTCGAAAAGTTTAGCAGCATTGATACTAAATTCCTCCAATAAACACTAGAAGTTTGTACTAAATATTATTGATACAAACACTATGGACAAAATAGGCATTATTTAGTTTCATTACAAAAATTATTAGTATAAGTAAACAAAGAATTCAATGACTCCACTTTAACTTGCTTGAAACTAAAAAGATGTATGGGGTGCAAAAATACTTTATTAGCCATTGAAATCAGCAGAAACTTATGGGGGAAAATATGCTCGTGTAAAAGTTTAGCAAAAATTACAGTCGAACCCGCTTAATGGAGTAGCCATTTTTCCACGAAAAAATATTCTAAAAAGTGGGATATTCCATTATCCGGGATGAAAATAATGCATTACAACGATTTGGTACATTGAAAATGTATTATATTAAGCGGGATATTCCTTTAACCGATATTCTAATAAGCGGTTACTAATAATACTAATTACTAATAATTACTAATAATACTGTAGTTAATGGGAATAAACTAGAAAAAAATGAAGTGATAAATTAATTCACTGGCAAAGTTTATTAAACAAATAAGCATATTAATTATCACTAATGGTGTTTCCTCTTTCATTTATTAATAAAAATATCTATGTGAGGGTTGACTTTTTTATTTCGCTATTTTAATTATGTTGCGTTTAAAGCCTTTAAGTAATCAATTAAAAGTTGCGTAAACTGCTTCAGAGAAAACAAGAAGTTCTGTCAAGAACTAAACGAGCCTACTTTCTCGTACATGGACATCGGCATTCTCGCATCTGATCATTATTCTCTTGATTATCTGAGACTGAAAATTATGTCAAACATACCTTTTTAGCACTTAGAGCTGATTTCGAAAAGCAAAATATACCCCTCTCATCAGATGAAATAGACACGTAAAAAGTAATTAACGAATAAATAAAGTTTTTTCGCACCTTTTAAAGAGTATAACTGTTACAGTTCTTCCGTAGAAAGAATCCTCCATCGTTTTCAAAAAAAAAAATAATAATAATAATAATAATAAAATAAATAAACAAATAAATAAAAGTACAAAGAGCATCAAAACACATTTCATCAAAGAAAGAAAAAAAAAAGAAAAAAAAACTCGTCCGTTAATAAAATGTCTCGAATTTCACTTTTAATCCGTTGTTAAATATAAATAAAGAATAAAATGTTCTTGTGAATGAAAAATTTTTGTTGCGAAAAAAAAATCGTCTGCCAAAAAAATAATAATAAATAAAATAAAACAAATGAATAAATAAACAAAAAATCGTCTGCACAGTCAGTCATTTTTTTTTCCTGAGACTGCATTTCCGCCATGTTTGCGGAGTCGGAGTCGGAATCAGAGTCCTCACAGAAGATTACTCAGAAAAGTACTTTACAAACATAATTTCTTACAAAGTTAGTTTGAAGGAAATCCGACTTTAAGTTCAGGATCAATATTCAACTTAAATTCCCCGTAGACGCTGTTAATTTTTTTCTGAACGGTTCAATCTTGAACGAAAAATGATTCAAATCAAAAAGCGAAATATGGGAATGTATGGGAAAGCCTCTCCGAGATCTTTCAAACAAAAAAAAGTTTATTTCATTCGGACGGTTCACTCAAAAGTTATTAGGTGGAGAAAGGTTGCTTAAACGGTTCAATATTGAACCAAAAATGTTCAAATTGAAAATTTAAATACGGTAATAAAGTATCCTTGCCGAGATGCTTCGAACAAAAAAAAGTTTGTTTAAATCGGACTGTTGATTCAAAAGTTATTTGGGGTGACAGTTTGTTTGAACGGTTCAATGTTGAACGAAAAATTGTTCAAATCGAAAATGTAGATACGGGAATGAAGTATCCATGAAAAGATCTTTTGAACAAAAAAAAGTGTTCAAATTCGGACTGAACCAAAAATTGTTCAAATCGAAAAATCAAATATGGGAATGAGCTGTACTCGCCGAGATCTTTCCAACAAAAAAAAGTTTGTTCAAATCGGAATGTTCATTCAAAAGTTATTAGGGGGGGACAGACAGACCGACCGACAGACCGACACACAAATTCCCCCATCTCATTCCCCATTTTTTAGATGCATTAAGCTACTTTTAATACTTTTTTCGTCTTTCTTTTATTTTTAACGGGAAAGTAGGCTAAAAATGGCATTTTTTATTTAAAAGTAAACTCTCCAGGCATAAAATGAAAAAGTAATCAATTCTACTAGAAAAAAGTGTGTTAAGATTCATTTCAGTTTATTTTTCATTCGATTTTTTTTCTTTTGCAGTGCTATATATTCATGTGGTATTTTTTGGCCTTTACGACTCCTAAACTCGCAACATATACTGTAAGTAACTAACAAGTTAAGAATATTGTTCTGTTTTTTTTCTGGTTTTTTTACATTTTAGTGAAAGGGTTTTGAC